>PPLW03000030.1:0-196662 GCA_003707895.3 Ambrosiozyma pseudovanderkliftii | reverse complement strand
TTTTTTACAGAAGAACAGAAACAAAAAGCAATAATACAAATAAGTTCATGTGTCATAACAAAAACAAAAAGCACAAACACAAACAGAAACAGAGATAGGAAAGGATCAGGAGAGGGTCCCTAACCAAACAGATCATATATGGCTATATAGCACATTTTAAAGGAAAAAAATTACAATAGGCTATTTCCTCGTCAATTTATGAATTATGGATCAATCAATGAACGGTCTCCACTGTTAACGATGTTCTATTTAACTGAATCACAATCTATAAGTTCAATCATTACACTTTATTCACTTGATTGGTGATGGCCATTTTATCAATCGATATCAAAATGACTTCTTTTGTGAAAAAAAAAAAAAATTGTTTTAATTCTTCTATTATTCCAATGTTTTATTGTTTAATTAAAATTCAAAGAAAAACCAAAAAAAAAAAAAAAAAAAAAACAGTTTATTGTGGGTTTTCATTAGTTATTTCCTTCAATACAAAACTGTTATAATAAAACTCAACTGGTTACTGTTATTGAAAACCAATAATACACCGACATCGGATTTGGGCTAAACTAGCATCGGATGAATAATAGTTGAAAAGAAAAAGAAGCCGAATGAAAAAAATTAAACTATTCAGAACGTGCCGTAAATCATATGTTGAGGCTGGAACTTTAATACAATACCAGTATATAATATAATATACTATAATATAATATATAAAATACCAATTTATTAAAAAAAAATAATTTTTTTCTTTTACTTTTTTTTTTTAACTTTTATAGCAACTTTGTCCGCTTGGTTCGGTTCCTTACAGTAGTAAATAGACAAATAGATAGATACATATCTTGGAGGTGTGTTTAATTAAACAATATCTGATATTCTCGGTATTTTAATGGTTATTTATGGATCAATGTAAGTCATGTATTTTTCTCTTTTTTTTTCTGTAATTAGCCTTAACAAAGAGAAAAAAGTTTAACATTTTGAAGATCGTTTTCTTTTGAAATAACTGTCTGAACATTCTCTTTACAATATGGTAATGTAAAAGATATACACCGATCCATCTCATCACAAGAAAATCCACATAAATAGTAATGTAAATGCTGGCCGTTGTAATATATTTGAAAGAAGTGGGTGACTTCCCTCTATGAATAAATTAAAATTAATTCGTTGCAATGGTGTAATAAAACTTGCACATGCCTTAAAATGAATATTCTAACCTGGTTGGCTAGTAAGATACAAAGTGACTAGCTCATTTTGTTCTATGTCCCCTTGTTTTCTTAAATTTAATAATGGATCAATTTTTATTAAACAACGAAACGAAAGGAAACGAAGGGAAACTAAAGGAAACAAACAAACACACACAAAACAAGAAAAAAAAAATAACAACAATAAAAAAAAGGAATGCCAACCAAAACAAGCAAAATTCATGTATTTTTCTTGTGAGTTCTTGCCCATTGGTCCACAAACCATCGCCAATTCCGAACGTCTCATTCACCGAGAGTTCTGATGGTCACTGCAAGGATACTACATTCAAAGTATATAGTTACTGTTATGTATGTATATATGAATATGAATATGAATTGTCGAGAGAGATTTTAAACTAGAAAAATCTTATTGTTTTGTTGCCAAAGGGAAAGGGGCTCACACCCCCAAATAAGGAAACTGCAAAAAAATAAAAATTTTTATCTGATCAATCAGTGTACATCGTCACCGCCAAGGGTGCACAAGATCGAGAAGGGGAAGGGAGGGGAGGAGTAAGGAGGAGGGGGGAAGAATGCTTGTTTTTTTTTTTTTTCATTTTTTTTCTTGTACGTGCACAACGTTAAAGTAAAAGAAACACTAATTGCTTTGTTCTTTCAATTCAATTCAATTCATTCTTCCATTTAATGTTCAGTTAATCAACTAAGGAAGAGAATCAAAGAAAAAAAAAAAGAAAAAAAAAATCTTAATTAAGCTTAATTAACTTACATATTTCTCCAATGAGATCTTGATAAAACTACAACCTGCACATGAATGCGCATATTCATACTCGATTAGTACTTCAACATTTGTTTTAAAGAAGGTGAAAGGTGGGATGGGAGGTAGAAAGTGGAAGTGGAAGTGTGTCTGCCCACTTACACAAGGAGAAAATCATCATTAACTCCAGTTCTAATTCTTTTTTTTCTTTCCTAAGGCAATATAATATATGCTAGTGTCCACTAGCATGTATAAAATATCTTATTGTTACACTCGGACGACGAAGGATGAAATAACGTATGATCCCAAATGATCTTCTTCTCCAGTTTATATTGTGTATTGTAATAAAATAAAGTAAAGTCAAATAAAATAAAGTCAAATAAGAAAAGTACAATGTTATCTTTTCCATCTGGTTTTATAAATCAATAAAATCAATAAAATCAATTAAACAACCAATACCCTTTCCGGTATTCAAATAGTTCAAACTTTGTTCCTTAATTAACTACCAGAAGTGTTGGAATCATATGAATTTGAAAAAAAAAACTCAAAATTTTTCATTGAATTTCTTTTTTTTTTTTTAAAAAAATTAATTAACCACAATTCCCTTTATTTTCATGTTGCATCTAACTGGTTAGTTACAAATGTATACATGTAAAACCCACACTGTCGAGAGACTTCCCGAACAATAGAATGTATTATTCAGGATCTCCTAGTAATTCTGTTTTCTTTTAACCTGAATTGTGTGTGTGTGTGTTTTTTTTTTCACAGCTGGTTAATGCATTGTTTGGTATAATTAAAATTAGAAATCGATGATTTCTAACTTGTTCACAAAGACTGGGTGGTTTCATAACTCAAATGCCAACATTCTTTATTTCATTAACCATAATAATAATGAGGTAAAAAACCGGCATAGGGTAACAATAACCAGAACTCATTACAATACCTGGGTTTTCATTGTCGACAACAGAAAGTTTAATTCTATTATTATTTTTCGTTCACTCACACAGTTTTTGGGGAAAAAAAAATTGCAAGTTGTTGTTTTTTTTCTTCCTTCTTCTGGGAAATCCCTTCAAATTGACTGTTTAACCCTGGATTTTCATCTGAATTCAAACCCTTACTATAATGGACAAATAATAAGAAGATAAAAACCAACTGTGGGAATAAATGGTGGTGTAGGTTTTATTATAAAACAAAGTGGATTTCCCTTTTTATTTTTTTCGCCTCCTCCAATATATTTTTGTAAACGTTCCCTTATTTGCAAATCTTTTGTTCAAATACCTTAATAAACTAATTGAAACAAATTGAAAATGAAATTGTATCAATTATTTTCAACGTTACTTTGTTTAAGACTTGCATCGGCATACGAATGGAAGACTAATTTTCATAAATCTGATGGTTCCGCTGAATTCTGGTCTTGTCGTGCTGCCTTAGAGTACGTTTACGATTATGTTGGTGTGTCAAATGGTCCTTACTCTGCATACTATGGTTATATGTGTGAATACGCTCCTGGTATTGGAAGCCAGTTGATTTGTATTGCTCAACTGATCAATAACACCGATCCAGATGCTTTGAGCAAGTATTATGGTTTCCTCTCTGATAAATGTGAACAGTACGATGGTTACTCCAAACCAGCCAGTTTCTACAGAGAGCAATACATCAATGCTACAAAATACGTTATCGACCCTTCAACGATTGAAAATGTCAGTTTACCAATTTACAATCCAGCTTACGCTAATTTAACTTCTGCTGAGTTAACGTACCGTGCTTACAAACCATATTATAACAACATCGACAATGCTACTTACTACGGTGCAGGTTTATGTGTGTACTTTGGTTTAGTCATGTTGGTTGCCACCATTTGCAACTTTTTAACAAGAACTGGATTGATGCAAAAATTATCAAATCCTTTGATCAATTACTTCAGATCATACATTACTCTTCCAGCTATGTACCCTCATGGTAGACACGCTCAACCTTGGGGTGGTTGGTACATTTTCACTTCATTGATGCCTGATAGATGGGATTCACTTGTGTGTTTTGGTTTCATCATCGTTCACATCATTTTCTGGTGTATCCCTTACAACATGGCAGAGTCACATAGTGTCCTTTGGGGTTCATATGACGGTGAATGGCAAAGATACCTTGCTGATAGAACTGGTATTCTTTCATTTGCTGAAGTTCCATTGTTGATTTTATTTGCTGGTCGTAACAATTTACTTTGCTTCATCACTGGTATCAAATATTCAAGTTTCATCCAATACCACAAATGTGTTGCCAGATTCATGTTCTTCGATGCTATGATCCACTCAATTGGATACACTGTGTACGTTGGTGGTGTCACTTCTAAATCGTATAAATCTGATATGCATGAATTATATTGGGCTTGTGGTGTGGTTGCCACTATTCTTGCATCCATGTTATGGTTGTTCTCCTTCCACCCAATTAGAAACTACACTTACGAAATCTTCTTATACTTCCATATACTTTTGGCTGTTGCATTTATTATTATGTGTTGGTACCATTGCAGAGATTTGGGTTGGTGTGAATGGATCGTTGCTGCTTGTGCTATTTGGGGATTCGACAGAATCATTAGAGTGTGTAGAATGTTTAGATTTGGTTACCAACATGCTGATTTAGAAATCATCAGTGAAGGTAACTTCAAAGTGTCTGTCAGAAAGCCAAAGTTATTCCGTTGTTCACCAGGTCAATTTGGTTACGTGTACTTCACTGACGCTTTGCTATGGTTCCAAAACCATCCATTCACCATCTTGGATGAGGGAGATAAATTGGTGTTCTTCATCAAAGCCAAGAAAGGTATCACCGGAAAGATTTACAAGAAATTAGTCGCCAATGGTGGTAAATTAACTAAGAGAGTCTGTGTGGAAGGTCCTTACGGTGAATCATCACCAGTGGGTAAATACGATAACGCTTTATTATTGACGGCAGGTGCAGGTGTGCCAGGTATCTTTGCTCATGCTATGACCTTATCTCAAAAGACCCATCCAAAGAACGTTAAATTCATCTGGATCCACAAATCTATGGCAGATTTACAATATTATATCGATAACTTGCTAATAAAGTTAAAAGACAGCAGGGTCATCGTGGATGTGTACTTAACCAGAGAAACGCAAATGCCAACATTCTCAGACATTGGTAAAGGTATCACTTCATCATCATCAGACGACAATTCAGAGAAAGAAAAGGACTCTGAATCTTCCCATACAATTCCATCATTTATTAACATCAAGATTGGTAGACCAGATATGACTAAATTATTGTCTAATGAAGTGCAAGCATTTGATGGTGGATCTGTTGGTATCGTTGCTTGTGGTCCTCCAGCTATGATGGATAACTTGAAACATGCTGTGTCTCAAGAGGTTGTTGCTTATAAACAAAGAATTGATTACTTTGATGAATTCCAAATCTGGTAGATTCACTTGTGTTTTAAATTTTATCCTCCCTTGTTCTACTTCTTTCTGTTCATTATTTCTTGTTCTTTAACGGTCTTATTTTTATTTATATTCTTTTTAATTTATTAGCCATTTGGATAAATAAACTCGAAACTGTAAATACCGTTATATTGAGATATTACGCTACCCTCCAAACATGAACAACAAATAGAACATAAAATGCATTAACAAAACATAAATATACAGCTAGAAAAAAATGGATACCTGAAAAATTCCGTTTGAGTAGTGGTGGAAATAAATATTGTTAAAATAAATCCAATTTCACCACCAATAAGAGCTTATAGTGACTTGTATAATATATCAGGCAATCATAGAAACACAAGCACATACTCTCCATATTTTATGTGCTTGACCAAGGTGGGTCTTTAAAATAAAATAAAACTTAATTGTGAATAACCTCTTTCAAATTCCAATCTGTACTATCCAGTGGACATGAATTTCTCGTCTTAATCCATGTATCTATACAATGTAAATGAAATGCATGGTTACAGACACCAACGGCTCTGGGACACTGTCTCTCCGGCTTACCATTACATTCGATACACGGTTCCATTAAATGATTTCTGCAAATGGCACAAATTTCGTTAGTTTGATCCCACGACCAGAATGCAACTGCTGTCCATTTCTTTATTTCCAACTTCTTCTTCTTTGGCTTGTTCTGTTGTGGTGCTGGTTGGTCCACTTGGTCTTCTAAATAAATAAATGTGGTGAAGATTAGAATTGTTAGTAATCAGAAATATGAAACAAGTCTTTAAACAAACTGTCTTAGAATTCCATCGAGGTCAATTAGTGACTATACATACCTTGAATATCAGACATGATGCAAATTATAGGGATAGAATAATGAAAATAAAGAAAAGAAAATACTAACGAAGTCAAAAGAACCCACCAAGGTTCTTTTTCTGTTGTGTTTTTTTTTTTTTTTGCCTTTGATTCTCAACTTTTTGGATTTTTTTTTGGTGAACCTCGTGAAGCTTTCTTTTGAGAGAAAAGAAAATAAAAGAAAATCTGTTAATACTAATTGATGTCTAAGAGAAGATATATGTTCACAATACTCATTACAATAGTATCAATTGATAGCACTCTAGCTTTAAAGACAATTGGCAATCATGTCAGAACAACTTCCTGAGGATTTAATATCATCTCTATATCCACCACCCCCACCATACGTGAAATATTTCACCAACGACAACGTCAACAGAGTCAAAGAATTACAAGAAAAGGAAAATAAAACACCACATGATATATCCGAAATAAAAGATCTTCGGTTCCTGATACCCCCAAGTCCTCCTAATAGAACGAATTATCGCTCATTTGGTGATATATGGAACTTCGAAGATAAGTTCATCACGTTGAAACATTCTGGTATTAAACAATTATACGACAGCGTACACAAGTCTCCAGAGCCTTCAGCAGAAGGTGGAGATCAGCAAATTGAAAAGAAAGAAGGCGACGAGCAAGTAGAGATAGAAGAGGAAGAAGAGATATTCACGCAAGAGAGAATTGATGAGTTGAAAAAGATGACTAAATCATTACTTCTTAATTTCCTTGAGTTTATTGGTTTGATATCGAAGAATCCAAAAGATGCATTTGAAAAGATTGAGCAGATTAGAATCCTATTAATTAATTTGCATCATTTATTAAATAGTTACAGACTGCATCAATCCAGAGAGAGTCTAATCTTAAAATATGAAGAAAAAATTTCCAATCATACAGCCACTATTGAAAGTATTGAAAAGACATGCACTGCAGTCGAGAATAAAATCAAGATGTTGACACTATCAGATGAATTCAGAGAACAAACAAAATCAGATATCACAAACAACAAGACTACTGATACAAATAATGGAATGAATAAATCTGATGAAATGGATGTTGATGCTGCAGAATCCACTACAATGGATGACAAATTGATAGACGAATTGAGGAGAGATGCTGTGAAGAGTTTAATTGCGGATCTTAAGGCTAAATGAACTCGTGATGACATGTGATGTTTTGTATTTTAGTGGTTTTATTTTACTGTGTATTTGACATAAATAAAAAGTTAACTTTAACTATTTTGTAAAAAAGGAACGGATATAATAATATCTTATTGAGTAATAATTATAGAAACAAATAATTGAACGGATGAAGAAGGAAAAAAGTGAGAACATTTTAAGGTTTAAAGAAACAGATAGGGTATCATACTGTTAATGAAGGAATCTATGGCTTGATGACCAAACCTTCTAACTTTTCAGAGACAGCTGTCAAGTTGGAGTTGGTATAGTATTCTAAGAATCTGGCAATTTCGGTGTTTTCAACGTTTTGCATTAAGAAATCATCCAACAAACCCTTAGCCGACAAGCTGTTAGAATGGGTGAATATGTTTACATCAGCACCGGTATGGCCAGTAGTGGTCCAACCAACACGGGCTCTGTTAGACAACGCATGGTCCAATGCCAAGACGGCGTCATCCTTGTTATCAGAAATCTTTTTAATTTCTTCTTCAGTAGCATTGTTGATACCTAAACCAGTTTGGAAAATTGTAGAGTTGATGTATTGTGTTAATTCTTCATCAGATGAAGAGTTAAATGCAGCCAGTTTTTCAGCCAAGTATTCACCTGAACTAGTGGCATTTAGTAACACTTCTGGGTACCAAACGTATTCACCTTCTTCCTCACCATCTAATTGAACACCTAAAGTTAAACCACCACATTCATGGTCAGAAGTGGAAATGACAACGGTTTCCACATCTGATGATTCAATGTATTCTAACACAGTTTTGAAAACATCATTGTAAGCCAATAATTCCACAGCATGGGCCGCTGGAGAGTTGGCATGACCAGCATGATCAATTCTAGAACCTTCAATCATTAAAAAGAAACCTTGTTCCGAGTCCTTGGTGGCTTCAGTTAACAAATTCAAAGCAGTCTTTGCTTGATGTTCCATAGTTGGAACCTCGGATTCATCTCTATCAATAGCATAAGGGTAATTGAAATCAGCTAATAAAGCTAGTAATGGTAAAGATGTGTTTTTACCTTGATCTAATTGATCATATTGTTCCTTTGTGGAAGCAACATTGAAACCAATAGACTCTGCATACGATAATAAATCAGTGTCATCCTCTCTACAAGATTTAAACTCTTCAGAATTCTTTGGAACGTAGTAACATCTACCACCACCAATCATTAAATCGGTGACAACACCTAAGGTATTGTTCAAACCCAATTGTTGCTGAGCAATGTATGGCTGGTACTTTCTGTATTCAGCATGAGCATTGTAACTCGCTGGTGTAGCATCTGTGATACCAGTGGTAACGACCAAACCAGTCTTGTAACCTTGCAACTTTAGAGCTTCCATGATGGAGGCAACGGGTTCCTTATCGGCAGTAATACCAATTGCATTGTTGTAAGTTTTGTGACCACACGCAAACGCAGTAGCACCAGCTGCAGAATCTGTGACGACAGAGTTGGAAGATCTGGTTCTAGATAAACCACCAAAGAATTCTTCAATTTCCAAGATCTCAACATTATCTAAGTTGTCTCTCTTTTGTCTATAAGTTCTAGCAAGGTTGAATGAAGGAGCACCAGTACCATCGGACACCATCATGATGATGTTTTTCTTTGTTGGCTTACCTTCGGAACAATCACCATTCTTACAGGCATGATCATGGATATATGGCAAAGCTGGAAGAGATTGAACTGGTGTAATGTTCAATAAAAAGATAGCAATGCATAGTAAAGTGACAAAAGAGAATGTTTTATTAGCCGTATACATGGTTAGAGCTGGGTTGTGTAATGGGTTTTGATACGACTTTCACAGAGATTCATGTTGTGTTCTTTTGAATGTTTGAGGGATATTTTCATTAGTTTATATAGTTAAAAAAAGTCATTTCAGAGAAATTGTTACTTGAAATAAGAGACTATTATATTTATTCCATGGTAAAATTATAGGGGTCCTTATATGTTATCTTCCCGAGAGGGGAAACAGAGAAGGCACAAATAATCTGGCACATGTTTGTTAATTGCTTCCTAAAAGAGTAAGAAAATAGATACAAATGAGACACAAAATTTCTTTTTCCAGTTGTAATTTAAGATAGAATCAGAATCAGAAAGGGTAATATTTGATTGTCCCTACAGTACTCACAGAAATTACTATTGTTCTATTGTATTTCTCTATTGACAATTATGACAATTTGGTTAATTTTTGTTCAGGAGCCGCATATTTGAAAACAATTATTGAAAAGGTAAGGGCCTTCAAGGGTCTATCGTTTGACGAATTTCCAACTTCTCCATAATATCATCTATGAGGTTTACCCTCCATATCACACACTGTAATGTTCAAATGCAAAACACGATTATGGTTTGTTTATGAAAAACCACAGTTTTTTTGATATCTGTGTAGAATGGAATGGAATATCCACCCAAATAGAGCTGCCAAGACATACCACGTTTCCGGTAAAACATATGAAACTGAGATCCAAAGAGAGAACATTACACACCAAGCACTTCTATTCATGGTATGGGTCAATCATATAGGCTCAGTGAGACTGCTTACACTTACAAACACGTGGCTATTAGGGGAATAAAGCTAGTCAATTTGTCTATTTATTCTATGGTTCATACTGTACAATGAAGATCTATCATCACAATACGCTATTAAAGAATATCATCATTTCCTATTTCAATCTTAATTATTGAATTTAGTTATATACAAGAAATTAAAGTAAACAATAGTAAAGGACAAAATAGGATAAAATGCAAACCCATTTAAGAAGCAAATAAACGTTAACGTAACAAAATCTATAAACAAAACGAAATAAGAGTTTTATAGGAATAATAACACAGTTAGTTTTCAATACCGATGCCAAAGAAGTAATGCCACATCTGAAAAAGGCATACGTTCATTGAATATCAGAGAACGTCTTCATAGTTCTTCATCGTCTTCGTAATATTCATCCTCCATACCTTCGACGACGTCTGGCTGAGAAAACATTTCGAAACTGTAGTTGCTGGTGAATTCATTTGCATACTCTTCTTGGTCAAAATCTGACTCACTGATTCCAATAGCTTGAAATTGTCTCAATAATCCACACTTGATAAACAACCGTTCAAGGTAATTTCTCTCCATGTTGTCAAAATCAAATTTGGAATTTATCAAAAATAAATGTTTATCATTCACCGACATTGAGTCGGTTTTTGGAATAATGGTATTTTTATTTTCGGTGAACAATGGATACTTGGAATCCGGAATTAATCCACTACTATTATCTCTCATTCTTCCAGCGATGCTCACCAACCAAGGGGATCCCTTAATACAGTCATTACCTAAAATTATCACATTATTCAAACCCTTAAACTCTAAACCAGTAAGAGAATTAGAGTTAATAAGTAAAAATTGAGGATCATTTTCTTCAATTGGTTTGTGTTGGTCATTCTCTACATTCTCTTCTTCAATAACAGTAATATCCTTTTTGCTGTTAGGGTTCTGAACAAAAAAGGTTTCATCATGGTTATCTATTCTAAACACCCTGGCGGTCTTCTTTGACTTTTCTAATATTTTTTGTAATTTTAAACCACTTACATGGTCAGAATGAACAATTAAAATCTTTGAATCCTTCAAATTTAACTGTTTTTTCTTGAGTAATTTGATTAATCCCAAAACGAGAACTCTAAATTCAATGTCTTTCAATTCTTTATCCATTCTACCACGTTTTACATTTCTGTGTCTGTTGTATATCAGGTCATCTCCCTTGTCAGTTCTATATAATTTATTAACCCAATCTTTCAAATCTGATCCGTATTCAAATGGTATCATATCATACAGATTCACCTTTAATTTTTTCCCATTTGAATTCTGTTGGGGCACTGCTAACACTGAACTTATTGAGACATCTGTAGGAATATATTTATTCACTGGTAACTCGTTACTGTTTTCAAAATTTCCCAATTGCACAAATTTCTTCCAATCTATCCATTGTGTTTTTTCCTTTAATTGATCAATCAAACTGTCATCCACTGTGCTCGAGACGGTCAAGAGCACTTGAGGGTGAGATTCATTGTGTGATCTCTTGTAATCTTGTAATTTCAACACATAGTCTAATAACTGAACAACAGGGCTCTTTTTTCTGGTTTCCAAGTATCTGTAAGTGTCAATCATGCTATCAAAATCATCGACTTCAATACATTGTAAGTTGTCAATTCTCAAATATCCCATACCTCTAGTGGATAACAAATCTAGCAGTCTATGGGGAGTAACTACAAGGATATGTGGAGTAGGGAAATTGGCCAGCACAGTTTGTTGCTCTATTTCATTTTCTTCACTGGATCTATAGAGAAATTGGGCAATGTTATGGTTTACGCTAGGGTTATGTAACTTGTGTTTGGTTTTTGATTTAGCATTATCATTTATTATTGTGTTGATATCATTAATGATCTTTTGGTATTTCTTGACAAGGTCGTTTGATTTGACGAGAATCAACGTAGATATTCCCTGCCCACGTCTTGGGTTTCTTTTCAAAAACATAGCTATCATGATCAATGCAAGTGTTTTCCCAGTACCACAATCTCCCTTAGCAACTGTACTGATATGACCTTTGTTAAGTGCAAATAGTCTCTTTTGGAAATCAGTCGGAGTTGACGTTCCCAAATACTCTTGGAAACATTTCAGTAAAAACTTATTTTGGAAAAAATCGGCAAATTGTGTGTCCTCCTTCATTATATCAGTTTTGATTCTCTGTAATGGGGATTTATGTATCGTTTCATTCCAACTTTTAATCTTATGCATGTTTTGTTTCACCTTGGCATCAAATTCTGAGTTCAATTTCTGATCCACTAGTTTAAGATTTCGTCTGTATCTTGCCTTCCAATACGATGGATCCAACTTCTTGGCTTTGTCTTCCTCAGACATTTCACCGGATTCTATCTCTTCCATAATATCCTTCAGTAATTCATCATCTGTGAATTGTAATGGTGTGTCCTCATTCGCCTTCTCCTTGTTGATCGGTTTCGTCTTGTCATAGTGTCGGGAAAATGTTTGTGTAGAATGCATGGCTCTTCGAAGACCAAGAGGGTACCTTTTTGATATTAATCTCAGATTTCGCGTTAACATCTATAAAATTTCGAATTATCTATATACAAGTGATGTTATTTTTGTCCCTATTCTATTCGATGATTAAATTAACCCACTGTTTAATCCAAAACTAGTGTTTTCTCCATTTTAATCTGGGTCCTTTAAACATCAAAAAAGAAAAGAAAAATTTATTTAGATGAGTAAAAGGCTGTGCATAACGATGGAAATCTTTCTGGTGTAAAGATGTATAAATTTTATAATTTTTTTTTTCTCTCTCTCTGTGCTCTTCCATCCACCGGAGTTTTCTCTTTAGAGATGAGTTGACAAAAATCAATGATATTTATTCCAACAGGAAATATTGTTGGTATTTACTCATCATTAGTGTTCATAACCAGTCAACACCAGTTACGGAAATTTCAGAAGTTCATAGGATGTCTCTCGGAAATTGTGTCAAGTCAACTTTGATGAAGAGATCATTAGTGGCGAATAGTGTCAAAAGAAACCTGTTCCCAATACACAAATTATCTTCAATAATATGCACCAGCACCACAAGCAGCATACAACCATACAATCGTATTATAACACAAACATGTATCAGATCAGTATCTACGACAAGAGTGGTACTTCATGAGAAAAAGGGTGATCAAGATAACTTGATTGCACAATTTAAAGTTGACAAGCCTATGTTAATGCTTGCGTTCACTTGTAATAAATGTGACACTAGATCCAGCCATGCGATCTCAAAACAAGCTTACACAGGAGGGACTGTTCTAGTTCAATGTCCAGGATGTAAGAACAGACACTTGATTGCTGATCATTTAAAGGTATGTTTTCGCAAATCCGTTGATGAATTGGCATAGACTTTATAGTTTTACTATTATAAACCAAATTAGATTATGATTACTAACATTTTTACATCCATAATTGTATTATAGATATTTTCGGATGACAGAATTAATGTGGAAGACATATTAGCAGCGAAGGGGGAAAGTGTCAGTTTAGATGTCAACGATTTAGCATTTGAGGATATCCCAGAGAAGCTTAGAGGATTGATTGGACACCATGCAAAGGATGCTCCTCCTGAATACACAAAGGACTCTGATCCAAACTCGTCTCCACAGATTGAATCTCCTAAGAATGAGCCAGAATCGAAATAGGTTTTGATCAACAACTCCAAGCAATGAGTGACGAGGAACAACAACAAACAAGCGACTTGAAGAAAAAGTGCGCCTTTTGTTCTTCTCCCCGCGACTATTACCGATACTAGTAAAACAAAAGACAAGAGAGTTTTATTTATATTTATTTATCTTTTATATATGTATATCCCTGTATATAGAAGGTGTGAAAACAATATAATCATTCTAATTTTTATCGATTTCATGAAGGTAGAGGTGTTGCAAGAGTATTTGGTGCTGGTGAACAACTCCAGTTTGATGAAATACCTCAGGTTCTTCTTAAGAGTTGGCTCCCAAAGAATACCAGAAAGACTTTGGTCGATGTCTCATTCCATTACACTATTTGCATTCTGTGTTTTCTCGCTCAAACAGATCATAGACACACATTGGTTTATCACTGATATCCCTTGGTATGGAATTTGTAATTCCAGTGCAATAATGACTTACACCATGGTGCTTTATGGGAAATACATCGTTGAGCTCGGTTGTGCGGACAAAGGTGAATTGAACAAAGACACTGGTGACGTTTTGCTAAGTGAACTTCTCAAGTCAGAAAATGCGCATCTATTGATTTATGCAACACTTTGGTTATTCACTCCTGAAAGTATCTTCAAGATTCTTCCATTTGCAATTTATTCATTTTTAAACTTGACTCATCATTGGGCATTGGAGTGCTTTCCTAAACACCCCTTGTCGTTAGCTGCTGCTCCCTTGTTACAGTACATCGAAACTCCGTTGCTAATATTATCGGCACATTTTGATTTGGCCGTTATTGGTGAATTGATTAGAGAATCCAAAAGATCCCGGTCTTTGTATGCTCTCATATTTTATGTATTTATTTGGGGATTGAGAGTGGAACACTCTGATGCAAGCAGAATTTCATTAAATAATCTAATTAGAGTGTTAGATGGATTTTTCATCAATGATTTCGTGAATGTTAAAATTTCTGAATATTGGATTATCACTAGGAGACAGTTTAGACATTTACTTTCCATAGATGACACTGAACTGACTATTCCATCAAATGTTGAGAAAGAAGTTCCATTGAATGAAGAGTACAATTATTTGGAACCAGAAATCAAAGCTAGTCATATATCACGTGACCTTATGCACCATAAGAGACAACGTTTATGATTACTATACTATTTTATACTCGTTTTTTTCTTTTTTTCGCTTTTTTATCTACATGATTAGTTATTATTATTAATGTTGTCTATAAAACTTACATAAATCAATAGAATGATTTACACATTACACGAATGGATATATGGATCAGAATTAATGACCCATCACTTCCTTCTTTAGATCCTGTAAACGTTCATACCCATCGGTGTATTCCCAAGTGGCCTTTCCCTTAGAAATTAATGATCTAACACAGGACTTTGCCTTGAACTTCCAATCTTTACAAACAACATCACCTGCTCCATATTTACCTGGTAATTCACTGAAGTTCTCGTATGCAGAGACTAATTCGGCACATGTTTCCACAGCATCATTCCAAATAGATTCATTTGTGATTAAGTCTGGAGAAGAAGTAACTGCTCTGTATGCCTTCTCATAATCTTCTAATGCCAACCATGGCTTGCCTCTCCAGAAATCAACCTTGGCTATAATTCTCCAAACAGAAGCATTGTGATTCACGACACTAGGAACCATCTTACACGCAAATTCAATACATGAAGTTTGGAAAAAAGATGGCTTTTCTTCATCATATGGTTGACTCACCAATAAGTCAACCAGTTTTTCTAACACTGGGATATCCAATGATCCTTCACCATCAATCTCCTTCTTGACATTTAGTAACACCCTTGATGCATGTAACACATCATCCCATTGGGATAACTTAACAGCAACTATCAAATAGTTCTCCCAAATTTTCCATGACTTTTTCGATTGATCACCAGCATTGACAGCTCTCTTTAGAGCATTAAAAGCCTCTTGCACCTTGTTCATACGAAGTAAAGCAGAAGCCAAATTGGACCATGAGTAGGTAGAAGTTTCATCCAACGTGACACATCTAGTGAATGCTTCAGCTGCTAATTCATAGTTGGAAATCTCAAGACCAACACAACCGTAGAAATACCAGTTTTCAAAATTAATAGGATTTGCACATAAACAATCATATTGATGTTCCAAGACCTTTTCATAGTCTCTATTCAATCCAGATTCCTTAGGTGGATTATAGTAATACTTTGCCAACGATTTCTTGGCATTTGCATATTTACCAACTTCCCATGCCTTTAACCAGTACTGTGGATCTTGTTTGATGTCACCGAGTATACTCAATGCCCTAGCATCCTTTGGATTGTCGATAATTTGCTTCTCCAAGATTTCAAAAGCTCTCGATTCATTACCTATAGAAGCATAACACATAGCAGCATCTGTCCATTGTTCTAATCTTTCATAGATATCCAAAGCAGACTTTAGTGATCCTAACTCCATCAACTTTTCGGCTAATTTAGAGTCCATAGCCCATTTTGGCATTAAAGGAAGAAGAAATAGGAATTTTGATCTTTTCGAATTAGCCAATTGCTTTGAATCCGAAATTGTGTCATCTAAGAATTGTGCATTGAACTGTAACTCATCATCAGTAACTGGGAACAGTCTTGCAGTTTTATCCGATGTCATACCAAGTTCTTCGACTAAGGAGTACAATTGTAAAACACCTCTTTCAACAGTTTTAGATCTAGTAGTTTCAAGCAATGATCTCAACCACAATGCTCTAGAAAACACTAACCAATTCACAGTTGCATCGGAAGAGAATAGAATTCTTTGCACCAATGCAATTAATTCCTCATTAACCAATTGATTGTTAGATGGTGTTGTGGCTCTGATTGCTTCTATTCTCAATATCAATTGAATATTATCTAAATCTGACAAGGAAGGTTGATTATTTGGATCCAAAGCACTTAGAGATGCTGGAATATCTTGTTCTTTGATAACAATAGGTAGTAATTCATGTGAATCATCTCTTTTGTCCGAGTAATCGTAGTTAGAGTAGTCAAGTTTAATTCTCTTCACTTCCTCCGAATCTTGGTTCTGATCAAAGAATTCTTCATCAGCAACAGATTCATATTGTATTCTCTCTAAGAATAAATCATCATTTAATTTGATATCTTGTGGTGCAATGGAAGAATCAGATGTGTACAAGTTCAACAAAGAGTCTTGTGACTTAGCCAACACTGTCAAGGCAGCAATGGCCTTTTGTTGGAATTTAGTTCTTTTGGCCTTACAACCAGTCAAGATGAATTCGAACCCTGAAACCCTTTTCGCTTTACTCAATGATTCTGCAGCTTGAGCATCTATATCAGCAGCGAGGGAATTCTTAGATGACTCTAGATGGTAGGTCAATAACACACCTTGATTGTTGACAGAGTTGAGATTACCTTCGTCAATAAAAGTACTCACCACTTGATTCACCAATAAGGCATTGGATAACGCCGTCAATGAACCTGATTCTTCAAAGAACAATGATTGTTGTACTTGTAACGATCTTGATCTCCACCAACATGCAGCAGCTAGAGTTATGTCTGTCTTTTTATCCAGTTTAGAAGCAGGTATCTGGGAAGCATCAACCAATGCGTCCGGTTCTAGTTCATGCTCAAGATTCAATAATGATATAGGAGAACCTTGAATATGTTCCAATAATCTTAATGAAATTAACAGAAAGAGTGGAGAGTCGACTAAACTGTACGGTTGTTGTCCACCGATGGATAATGCCTTCAGCGACTGAGCTTTTAATGTTCCTTGGAACTGAGCATCGGTGAGCGATTTTTTGATGATTTCATTGACCCATCCTAGTTGAGGCAATCCATTAGATTCATTGATTGGTAATTTTGGACCTGTGAAGTTATTCTGGATAAACAATTGCAAAAACACAACGGCAATGATCAAAAGTATGGTGTTAGCCTCATCATCGGAGAAAATTGTCAAGTCTTCATTACTGTTTAAAAGAATCTCATCCAACAGGGACACAAGATCCAAATCACCAGATATAAAATGTTCCACTGATTTGAAATTAGATTTGTTATTGATGAATACAGATTTCACAAAATCTAGTTCTAACAATTTGATGTATTGACCATTAGTAAGAAGTAGAACGGCTCTATCAATTGGAAGACCATCTGTAGAGAGTGAACTTGTGTGAGATTGCTTTTTATTAAGCAGCAACAACTCCGTGTGTAACTGCTTCAGGGCAGAGTAATGTGACATAATGATACTGCTTCCTCTCTTGTTGTTGATTTACTGGTAATAAGATCAAATCGTTTATCCATCCACCCAAGACTATACAAAAATCCTTACTACTTTCTTATAATCTCTATGGAAAAAAATTTCTCCGATGGGAAAGGTCGTGCACATAAAACAAATACAAAAGTGAAGTCGATCGACGTATTTATCGTACGTCGATTTCGTTTTTACATTTACATGTATTTCTTATCATTAATAGAGTAGTAGAGTAGAATATAATAGACAAATTAAACTAGATATACATGAATTATTCATATTTCTTATCCTTGAGACCATCCTCCACATCTCTGACCATGTAGGAGTACCACCACAATGCTGGCCAAATGGTTGTAAAGTGCCATAATGCGTGTGCATCTATAAGTTCGAATATAGGTGGGAAATCAAATAATTCAAAGGACATACCTAGGGACACACTGACAACTAGTAAAATCGGCGTCAAACTCCAATTAACCTCTGGATTCTTGATATCATCAATGACATTTTTAGATTTTCTCAATTTATTAAACGAGGAAATGGAATGGTAAATCCATAGTACATTTTGAATCACTCCGATGAACACATTGGCTTGCATGTTGTAAGTGTAAGACCAATCTATTAGTAGTCTAGTGACATGACCAGTGTACAACAGCACAATGACAAGAGCAAATAAATGTCTCTTGAAGTCGTTCTTTTTCAAGTAAAGCTTAAACACTCTTGTGCCGATGCCATACAACCCAGTTATCACTGTCATACCTGCAAAGTAATAATCCAACTGTTCTCTGGTCCAAGTGTCTCTCAAATGGAATATAGTGGAAAAAGTCCATGCACACATGGTGACAATTGCAATCATCAGATAAGACCAATACAAATTGGCAAACTCCTTATTTTCAAATGCCAATTCTCTCTTGTATTTGGCAAAGATCAATTGGAATCCCCAATAATGAGGAAACCAATTCCCTATACTGAACAAGGTGCTAAACAATTCTTGCACACCAAATACTCTTATGAATGGCCATTTACCATGAAATTGATACACTTCTTCACCCAATTGCATTCTATTTTTCGTTATTATTCTTTGACATTGGTAATCACAGTTCGGATAACATTCCCAACCCAACAATCTTAAATGGAACGGTAAGGGAAGTTCTTGAAATCTATCTGTTTGCATTTGATCGTACATCAATGCCTCATAATGTGTCTCACTGATCTCTGGATATTTTTCTATAGCTCCACATGTCACAATATCACAGAACTTGACACATTCTTCAAATTCTTCAAGATCATCACCCAACGAAGCCATGGCACGTTTAGTTCTGAACGCTAGCAACGATAAAAGAAGGCACACTGTCAACGGTTGTCTCATTGTTGCTTTTCACAGTCTTTGTATATGACTTGAATAGTTTGACTCTGACTGGTATTGTAATCAACCAGGGTCCAACCCGAAAACAAATCAGTATGTTCTCAAAACGTGTTTACAAAAATCGTTTTCATCTCAGCTGTCTGAACTTTGTGAGCGAAAAAAAAAAAGACAAAAATAAACAAAGGAACAAAAGACAAGGGAAGGGTGTTCTTGTCTAACGAAATAGACAAAGAACAAAACAATCTCTTCCACACCCATTTAAATCAATGTCTAGACATCAAGTGGATTTAATACAGTGTTTGAAACAACCTGGAACTACAATAGGAAAATTATGTGTGAAATGTGATGGGAAATGTCCCTCATGCGAATCCATGGTGAATCCATACAAACTTGTAAGAGTGTGTGATGATTGTTCATTCGGATCTGGTGCTGCTAAATGTATTATATGTGGTAATAAAGTATCTGATGGAGATAGCCATGATGCATATTACTGTAGGGAATGTTGTTTAATGGAGAAGGACAGAGATGGATGCCCAAAAATTATCAATTTAGGGTCAAATAAATTTGATCACTTTTTTGAAAAGAAAAAGATAACAAGATAAACACCCTAGCCAAACAAGCTTGATTAATTATTTATAGATCTTTTTGTAATGTACATACTTTATTTACTATACTGTTTAATTTAATAATACCATAAAATACAAAATTTTCCTGTGCCTATAAACAAAACGTGTAAAACGAAAACAAATAAAAGACAAAAAAACACAAAAACAAGCTTTTTTCATAAATTATATAGAAAATTATCGATCTAATTCCAGATCAATGTAAAAATAAAATAAAACAAAACAAAATATAAAGTAATACCATACCATACCATACCATAAATATATTCATATGTCGTGCCTTCAACCAATGGTGACGTCAAATGCACTAACAAAATCATCAGAATCAAAACTATCGTCATCATGCCCACTATCAACAGACTCATCATCGACAACATTTGACTGATCAAACTTAGATTCCTTATCATTTGGTGATACAGTCGAATCGTTATCAGTCACTGAAATCAACCTCTGCAATTCATCCAACACAGTTTTAAATAATTCAGACCTTGACAGTTCATACCAGATCCATTCCAACTTAACATTCAAAATCTTGCTAGATGTTAAGATCTGTTCTTTGGTCTTCAAACTGAATGGTTCCAGAAGCTTAATTCTATTGACCGTGTTCAAATATTCAACTAGCAGCTTTTTATCATCCGCCATTAATTTCTCCAATGTAGTGATGTGGTCACTGATAGTATATTTGCCCATACCAACAACTTCTTTGTATATAACATCCTTGGAATTCTCCATGAAACAAAATAATTTCTCCACGTCTAGGTTAATGGAATCTAATGCAGACAGATAGTTAATGATGCATATCCACGACCGTAATTCAAATTTATTATCAACCATAAACACATCTTTGGAATTTCTACCATAGATGAAGAATGTACAACTTTCTAACTTCTTAGGACCAGTGTAATTATAATTGGAATCGTTAATCACCTTGTCTAATTCAACATTCTTCTTCATTCTAGTGGCAAATAAACCCTTTGGAATGGTGAAATTAGGTTCATAACTTTCGAGTAACGATGGTGTAGTTGCATTATTGATCTTCTCTTCCAATATAATTGTCTTTTGTTTCCTAGAGTCATTGTTATATTTCATCTTGAAGATAGCAATATTTTTGTAGAACAATAACCCAACAGAAGTCAAAACACAAAAATACTTCTTCCATGATTTCACATTGGATAAAATCTTTGATTCCTGCTTGGCAATCATTCCAATTTTGAACACCCTGGTCATTAAAAACTCTTCTCCTATGGCATCATTATCATTATAATCAATAACAGTCGTTTTCTTTTCAAAAAGGAACCCTGCCTTTGACTTGGGAACCTTCAACACCATAGAACAATGATCATTCACCAAGTTTTTGTGAATACTCTGTAGAATACGAACATCAACTTCTTCATGGGAATTAGCTATTTGGTTTCCAATGTACTCTTCTGTTGGAATCAGTTCTGTTTCCTCAATATGCTGTTGGTTAAATACTTGCTGATATTCAGATTCTGATTTCACAGAAGAACTTAAAAATGGGTTATGAATATTACATTGTAAGTCCAACTTTAAATCATCACATGTATTATTGATTATATAAGTGTATGGATCTAGAGGCAAAGAACCCCATAAAAATGTACTGGTACTCCTCTTTCTTGTTAGTGTAGTCTGTGGTGGAGCTCCGGACATGTTTAAAACGGGTGATAGGGGATATGGAAGATTTTCATGCATATTTTGGAAAGAATTCATAATTTGTTCACTTTGCTCAGGTAACATTTTAACGAAAGGTGTATATGTGATATTGTCATAGTAATACCCTAAAATATCCTTAGATATCAATTTAGTCAACTCATTTGATTGTGAGCCTTCAGATTGTTCTTCTAATGTGGCCTTTAAGTTTTCAATAAATTCCCATCTAGTCATTTTTTTCTTATTATTTGGATTAAATCTATCAGTGTGTAACATGATCAGTGAATAAGTTAATATATAGTAAAGTTCGGAATTTTGTCCAACCATAGCATGCTGATGGGCATAGTGACGACCAAATTCATAAATGACTCTGTCAATTTGTTGTGTTTCCTTTGGTAGATCGTTCATCATGAGGAATTTTCTAAGAGAAATGTCCAAAGGTTCATTTTGAAAGTTAAAATACCGATCAAGGTATTCTCTTGTGACCCTCTTGAGAAACTCTTTATCTTCCATGGATAAAATATTAATGATACTAGTGACGGGATATTGCTCAAGAAGTTTGTCTAAGTATTCACCAGGGTCATCATTATCACTGTAATCCAAAATATCCTTCTTAGTGATCTCAGTGACACTTGCACTTCTTGAATGGGCAGACAGCTGATCAAATTCACTAGTACTAGAATCGAAACCATTACCACTTGTGCCTCCCTTTCGCATCTTCATAAAGTTTGTTATTGAACTGAAAATACCGGTTTGTTCCACATTTGGTTCATCAAATGCATCCAAGGTCTTTGAACGTTGTCTCGTTATATTTGAGTTTGATTTTATTGAATTTGGGGATTTAGAATTGGCATCAATGATTTTAACAGTAGAACGGCGAGGGGATGTAGTCCGTCCATCGGAATTTGTATTGTTATTAGCATCATTGATATTCTTGTTGTTATCATGGGGTGAAACCTCAATTTCCAACTCTCTTAGCTTTTGTTCTCTGTTATTGTATGAGGCAGATCTTCTATAACCTGGCCTACTAGCCACAGGTGGAGATATTACAGATGCTACTTCCAGTTCTTGTAAAATGGAGGGTGAATCCTCGGCATCACTGAAACTGAATTTAATGTTGTGACGGTTATCTGACTTGCAGCTGAGCTGTCTTGTAGGTGATGTGTCTCTAGATAAGAGAATCGCAGATTGGGGTTCCAACAGTAAGATTGACTTTGTTCCATTTCTAAGTCTAGTAGATGATCGTGTCAGTGAACTTTTATCAGAGCCTAAACTTATACTGGATGCCAACCGTCGAGGTGTGGATAAAGGCGGTGATGATTGTTGTGGGGAAGCTTCTTGAATGACAATTCCTTGAGATGAAACAGATGTGGTTGGATGGATATCATCACCACTCTTGTATGAAGAAGATGAGTTTGTAGATTGGATACTTTTGTTGCTGGAGAGTGTGGATGACGACGAAAACCTTCTAGGTAAGAATGACAACGATAGTCGTCTAGTTCCAGACCTTGATGATGATGGAGTGGAATTGTTGGATGATGAGGCAGTCTGAGGTACCTGTAAAAACTTTGTAGCCTTTTGATCTTTGATCTTGGTTTTTATCGTGGTTCCCCAAGAACTTATTCTCTTCGTCTGAGATGAACTGTACGAATACCGCTTCTTATGTGTTCTTGTTGCAGATCCATTCTTTTGAGTGTTTCTGTTCAGCACGTTGTCGGCCTCCACGAATCTAATCACATTCGATGTACTGGTTGATGTATTAGCTTCATTTTGTTCTTTGATCAAAAGGGATGGAGTATTTGACATCAAACTATATGCAATATTCTATGACACAGTCGAATTCAATTGACCATTCAAATAGGTGGAAATGAATGGATTAGTTTGTAAATGAAAGTGGGTGGGTGTTGTCCAGATTGCACAGAAACTGCAGAAACGTGAAGTTCGGAAAAAGTATGTTCTTAACAAAATGGACGACTGTAATTCAAACGAGGGAAAGAAATGTCACTGTTACTCAGATGTAACTGATTGCAATTTACCAATATTGTAACCCTGTGTTTAAGAAGTTTAATTTACCCTTTTACAACAGTTTGTTGGAATTGTATACCTTTTTTCATGTGCTCGTGTTGAAATTGGAAAAGGCTGTCTTTTTTAAACGCGCAAAAAGGCTCTACCTAGAATTTGACATGCAAACGACACTACACTTATATGTGGAATGGAATGATTGTGTTCAATTGGTTCAAATTTCAAGTCATTACATTGGCAACAAAAAAACAATTGACTAGGTATCATTTGCAATTCAACAAGATGCAATTATCACCTACACAAGAACATTATCTCAAAAAGCAGTTGATTGAGATTCAAATCACAAGAGAATTCAACAAATTATCACCAACATACAATGATATCTCCGGTTTAAGACGGTTCGGACCCCCATTCAAGATGTACGATCCAACACATCCACCAGAGCATGTTCAACCTAGTGAATTGCAAGGTATATCTGATTCGTATATGGATTATTTTAACAGTAATTTCCCATTGTTGAGGTTTATTTTGAACGAGTATTTCACCACGTTTCCGTTCATCAATTACCATTTGAAAACAATGAAAGATCAGGAGCAGTTTTGGATTCATTTACAAATCTTTTGGGAACTGTGGAAGACAAAGAAAATCAGTAATTCCAATGATAGAGGTGAATTGTCAAAGAGAAAGTTGCTTTTATATAAGTTACAAGCTTTCCTGTTGATGTTTTTCAACAGTTCCATTCTTTGTATCGGTGACGATGAATACTATAAGTCAAGTAACACAGAGAGGAATGCATATAAAAAAGTGGATAAGTTGATGCAAAGTACAGATAACGATAAACTGTACTCATTTGAGACGTTAGATGATGGGGAGAAGTTTATAGATGGATTGTACATCAATGTAGCTGGTGTCGTTAAAAATGAAGAAAAAAAGAAAGGGCCATTTGGCTTTGGAACATCGAAGGTCACCTATTATGAATTCATTATAAAGATCAAGGAGGAGTCTACCGGGAAGGAGCATTTTGTGAAGAAGCGGTATTCTGATTTTGTCCATTTTGACAAGGAATTGTTCAAGAAGTACCCAGGTAATGACATGCCATATTTACCATCCAAAAACAAGAACTCTGTTGACATTGGATTGAATGAATATGAATCTGATTGTGAGAGTTTAAATGAAAATGACGTTAATTTTAAACTAGACAAGGATTTTCTTCAATCCTTGAAGTTAACCTCTGATAAATCGAATACTTCTGTTGATTCATTCGATGAAGACAAATTAAAATTCCCAAGGGAGGGTCTTCGTGTGTCATTGAGAGGGTATCTGAAAGGCTTATCCACTATTAAGATCATTCGTAATTCTCCTGAGTTTTTGTCATTTTTAAATGATCACCCAATAACACCGAATGATGAGGAAATGAAGGACATCTCATTACGGTCTAGATTAGATCATTTGCTTTTAGTGCAACATTACAGATTTCAACAGGAGACCGTGAAAACGATCAATGAGATGGAGAAATCAATGAACGATTTGAAACTTGAAATTTATCAGAGTGGGTTTGGGTATATCTTTGAACAGCTTGGTGTCCATGAGAACATTGATGACTTACCAGATACGATAAAATCCTTGATAAGTTTAATTGCCATTGAGATATCATCCACACAATATGAATTATTTGTCGGAACAGACACATCTTATGAAAACTTGAAGTTATTTAAGAAATTACATCGGCTTTTCCCCTATGCTGTTGTAGGTACAATTCTCAGAGTGACAAACCCATTACAAATGGTGAAGAAGCTTATTGATTTATTCACATTTCAAATGCCGACTGGGTTTGGTGGGAAGAAGTCTAAGTCGTTATTACAAGTGATTTTTCTCTCTGTGTTAAACGATGATTTGAAGAAATTACAGAAGGAGAATGAATTAATCAAGAGTACTCTCATTAAGAGTAACGAGAAACATGCAATTGTCATCGACAAGATCGATGAATACTTCTCTGCCAACGATGAAGTTGTGTTGAAGATTAAAAAGAATTGCCATTTCTATAATATCAACATTTGTCTGTGTTTGTTGTTAAATAATAACGATCTTACCACTAAATTGGATGATGATGTTTTGAGATTGTTAATTGATGGATATAAGTCAGACAACGAGGAATCTACATCATTGTACCATCAAGTGCATTTGTACTTCAAAACAGAGTTACGGAAAATAGACAAGGTATCAATGAAGGAATTATGGGATTCCAGTGAATTAATCAATATCATTAAAGAGATTTTGTCTATTTTCTTTGAACCATTGATTAAATTGTTTCAACGGGCGTACATTTACAAATATATGCCAATTTTAAAGAAATACTTTGATGAGTTAATCACATATTTTGAGAATTGCCATGCCAGTTTCTCAGGCTGGGATTCGATGGTTGTCAATTTAGTGGACATTCAATGGAAATACGCTCCATATATGTACCAATTCATGCACAATTTGTACAAATTGGACTTGGAGAGTGACGATAAATTATTTTCTGGGTTTGTGGAATGGTTCAACAGATTTGTTAAGTTTTTGAATTTCCTAAAGAATGTTGACTCCAGCAGTGGTATTAACGATTTGAAGGTGAATTTGAACAAATTGATCGACGAATCTACTGGTATCGACAAGGAGAAACTTTTTAAGGAGATTGACGATATTATCGCTGGTGTGGAGAAGAAGAAGAAAATCTACGAGGATATGGTCAACCATACCACCACTACGGAAATAAATGACAACTCCAGTATTATTGTCAATGACGTTGATGAGATTGAAAAGGAGCAAGATTACCTCAAGTACATTCGTAATGATAAGTTGAATGAAAACTGGGATAAAATCAACGACAAGGTGTTTGATTTAGCAAAGGCTCAAATAAAAAAGACCAAAAAGGACGGTGATGTTGACACTGCAGATGACAATTTCATTGGAATCACTCAGGATGAAATGCTGGAATTGAACATCGACATGATTGAGCTGCCAATGGCAGAAGTGGACTCCTCGAGAGATGTAAAGAAGTTAACCAGTAGCGAGTTTTTATCTATCGTGAAACAAGATCAATTGAATGGATCCGTGGAAACCGATGAACAGTTTTTGAAAGAAGATGAATTTGGTGGGTTTGGTGATTCTGAGATTGGAAAGTTGAGTGATCCATTTAGAGATTGCACAGTCAACATAATCAATGCATTCAGCAAAGAACAATAGAGTCCGCAAAAACATATACGTACGTATTTATACACATTTATATATTTATAGATAGACAATCAGATGTACAGAGCAATTGCCCGTTTACAATGACGTCAAAATTCTTATCTTTTCCAAGAACGATTACAAAATTACAATCTTACAATCTTACAACCTTATCTTGACACAAAGAAACAAGACAATCAACAACTAGTTCCAACCGTCTACACCGCGTTAAACTGTCAAAAACTTCACCACTCCTTCAACCTAGCGCGGAAAACTCAAAATGTTTTATGGCAAGGGTCCCCCCCACTGCCATTCCTCGAGGCCTTGGTAAGAACAGATCTGGGCGGAATTTCTTTTTTTTCTTTTTCTTTTTCCGTTGGAGTAGTTTTAAAAAATTTTTTTTTTCAGGATTAACATGATTTATATGGTTTTTATGAGTTTTATGGGTTAAGATGCATTGTGTTCAACCTACAGTACTGTGCTCTCAAACAATTCTACATCTAATTCATCACAGAATAATTCCCTATACAAAGTTCCATCCATAACTGTTAGCTAGGGTTTGGCTTCACTGATTGATAGTTTGTTCTTTCTTTCTTGTTTTCAACTGATGACTTCCCCTTCAGAGAAATACACAAACATTCACCATCCTGATTTCATTCCAGGAACTATTAATTTACTTCTCGAGAAAGTTGATGAAGAACATTTGACTAATTTAGATACTAGATCTAAATTGAAAACGACAAGGGATGGGATCATTCTTCATCCTCAACCAACTGATTCTCCCAATGATCCATTGAATTGGTCCACTTGGACTAAATTGTATCAATTTCTGTTATTGCTTTTCATTACTGGGTTCACTGCAGCTACAGCTAATGATGCTGGTTCTGTGCAAGATTCAATGAACGCTAAATATCATATTTCATACGATTCAATGAACGTTGGTGCCGGTGTGTTGTTTGCTTCCATTGGTTTGACTACAGTGATTTTAGGTCCATCATCGTCTCTTTATGGGAGAAAGATATCATATGTGATCTGTATTACTATGGGGTTAATTGGTGCTGGTTGGTTTGGTGGTGCTAAGACTACGTCTGACACTATCTGGTCTCAATTGTTCGTTGGGGCATCTGAGGCATGTGCTGAAGCGACAGTGCAATTGTCAATAGCGGATATGTACTTTTCCCATCAATTGTCACATACGTTGACCTTGTACATTATGGCTACATGCATTGGTACATACCTAGGTCCATTGATAGCTGGGTTCATGGTGGAGTATGCTGGGTTCAGATGGGTCGGCTGGGTGGCACTGATCATCTCTGGTGTGTTGTTAGTGGTGATGGTGTTCACCCAGTACGAGACATATTTTGACAGATCATCATTCATTGGATCGTTGAGATCTGAACCAGCCACTGCATGTGTTTCAAATGGATCAACGTGTTGTGAGAAGAAAGACGATGATGCCTGTGAAAATGTAACTAAAGTGGAAAATGAAATGATGTCATTCACAAACAGTTTAGAAGGTGAATCTGGTGTTGTGCAAGGCACTGGATCAGATGACATTGAGAAAACATATTGGCAAAAGATTGCATTAGTGACCCCATCTACCAACATTCGTGGGTTTGGTTTCAAACAATACATTCAACGGTTAATATCGATGCTCAGAGTGTTTTGGTTCCCACCAGTGTTGTACTCGGGTATTCTTTGGGGGTTACAAGATGCATTTTTAACGTTCTACTTAACCACAGAGGACAATGATTACTATGATGAACCTTACTCATACGATAGCCAAGGAGTGGCATTGATGAAGATTCCCTGTGTCATTGGTGCATTCTTTGGTTGCATCTATGCAGGGTCATTATCCGATAAGTTTGTCATTTGGTTAGCCAAGAGACGTGGTGGTGTTCAAGAAGCAGAGGATTATCTATGGTTTTTGTTTGCTCTTGGTATAGTGTGCCCCGTGGGGTTGATTGTGTTTGCCGTGGGGACTGACCAGAATTACAATTGGAGAATCACCTACACTGTTGGATTAGGATTCCTTGGATTCTCATTTGGTTGTGCTGGTGACATTGCTATGGCATATTTAATGGCATCATACCCAGAAATGGTTTTGGAAGGTATGATTGGTGTTGCATGTATAAATAATGGTATTGGTTGCATCTTCACGTTTGCATGTTCTCCATGGTTATCGGCAATGGGCAACACAAACACATACATTGTGTTGGCAGTGTTACAGTTTGCCGCCATATTGTTGTGTATCCCATTGATAATCTATGGGAAAACGTTGAGAAAGTGTACAAAGAAATATTACGTCAGTTACGTGGAGACCAGAGATGGTAAGATAATATGACGTTTTTCATCACTCAAATAGTTTATAAATTTATTTATTTAATTTTAATTTTACTTAATTTATCCTGTTTAATAATTAAATGTTATCATGCTTATCTTATTACATAATTGTAGGTGTGATATCAACATTACCAAGATAATATCAATCTTTACACAGTGTGTAAGGTTCAAGATCCAATTTTCGGTGGAAAAATAGCGATAAAACAATAAAGCCACACATAACTCCACAGTTTTCAACTAACTGGGCAGTAAGGTTTTTTGAGAACCTTTCCCCGATCTTCAAATATTGAAAAGAACAAATAGATACAAGTATATATAATGGAGTTAAAATCCCCTTTGACAAAGGATAATAGTGGATTTTGATTTAAATAGTAGTTGTAGTTGGTTGTACCAATTGTAATAAATTTGGAGTTTATTCGTTGCTCGATTCAAAGAAAATGGTTGACATCTGGAAATTTATTCCTCATAGACGGGATATTAAAGACCCTGAAGAGGATTCAGATTCAAATTCTAAGTTTGAAGAATCAGAGAAAAAACAATTAGATTTTTCCAATGATCCTAATTACAGATTATTGGACACTGGTGAATACGTTAGAATCAAGGAATTCAGAGATGAAGCCAATAGACCATGGTGGAAATTCTTCGATGAATTCGAGTACAGAGAAACCACTGAAGAATCTGCCAAGTACAACCCATTCACTTGGTTTCAACCAGGAACGTCCAGTGTGGAGAAGAGATTAGTGCTCAAGCTGGATGTTCTCATTGCATTCTATGCATTCATCGGATACTGGATCAAGTACATTGACTCACAGAACTTGAACAACGCATATGTGTCTAACATGAAGGAAGATATTGGTATGAAAGGTAACGATTTAATCAACACTCAGACATTATTCAGTGCAGCGTCTGTGATTTTCTCAGTGTTTGCCATGTACTTGTTACCTAGAGTTCCACTAACGTACCTCATGTTTTCCTTAGAGTTGGGTTGGTCGGTGTTCACCATTGGTCTTTACAGGATCAGTAATGTCAGAGAATTACAAGCATTGAGATGGTTTGTCGGTGCATTTGAAAGTTTGTACTTCCCCTGTGTGCATTATTTACTAGCCAGTTGGTACAAACCATCTGAGGTGGGCCGCCGTGGTGGGTTGTTTTACATGGGGCAATTCTTGGGTGTGTTAACGTCTGGGTTGATCGCCAGTGCCACATATGACAATTTAGACGGGGTCAGGGGGTTAGCAGGTTGGAGATGGATGTACTTAATCGATGGATCTATGTCTGCATGTGTCGCTGTCATTGGATTATTTGTTATTCCGGGGACACCAGCTAATTGTTACTCGTTGTGGTTGACCGATGAGGAGGTGTTATTGGCTAGAAACAGAATGAAGGAGAATGGATCAGATACCAATCCCGGTGTGAAATCGTTCTTTGACGGGGCCACTTGGAAGAAAGTGTTGAGTTCATGGCAGGTGTATTTGATCTCATTCATCAACATGATGGGGTTCAACACCAACAACACTTCATCTGGTAGTTTCACTTTATGGTTAAAGTCATTGGACAAATGGTCCATTGGCAAGATCAACCAATTGGGTACGATTCCACCTGCGTTGGGGATAATCTTCATTGTGTTCATTTGCTTTGGCGCAGATTTGACACGGAAACGGTTCATCTTCATCATGATCTCCTTTGTGATGTGCTTTTTAAGTAACATCATCTTGGCTATCTGGCATGTTCCATACGGTGCTAAATGGTTTGGTTTCTGTAATGGGTACTGGTCCTGGTCCCAATCATCGGTGTTTAACCCAATGATCAGTGATTTCTTCCGTAGGGACAACAACGTCAGGACCATTGCATGGACCATCATCTATGTGATGGGTAATCAAGCCAGTGTGTGGGTGGGTAGGTTGATCTGGCCCACTGTGGATTCACCTAGATACATCAAGGGATTTTCCACGTGTGCAGCGTTTTCATTGGGGTTCGATGTGTTTCTGTGTTTAGCGTATGTGTTGTACAAGAGAGATGAAAGACGAGAGGCTTTGGCTAATGGAATTTACATTTACAATAGTAACTTTGACAAACCACCAATTGGTGTTGGTGTTGGTCTTGGTGACACCGACGACGATGGATCTGATGGAACTGACTCTGCTGGAGAGAGGAAAACAGATGTTGGCGGTGTGACTACTGTATCTGTGTTAGAGAGTTTATAATCTTTGTATAACAAACAAATACTACATACACTTTAATTTAATAAAAATGCTTCCTAAAACCGTTATATAAACACAATAACGAGAACAGTCGATCGACCCTCAACCGACCCAATTTTTTTGAGAACTTTTCCGCGTTGCAATGAAAAAAAAAAAAAAAAAAAGAAAATTTCGTCGAAAACGGTGACGATTTAAGATAATCGTTCTATGTCTCTCCGTATTTGTCTCTAGTTAAAATATGTGTTATCAGTGAATATTACCGTGATAGGTAATTTACACACTAATAATGAAGTAATATTTACATGTGGATTTGAATTTGATAAAGGATCAATTTTAAATTAGAAATTGGGGAATTATTTGTACCACTGTATGTTCATATATTAATATATATATATATGTTCATATATTATATATATAATTACAACCAACCAATCAGATCAAACAACTACTCCACCCATTCCAACGCCGCCGTAAAAAGAAACGACATTTCGTCACTTACATACAAAAAAAAAAATTTTTTTTTTGTATGACACAAGTCAATGAGAGAGAGAGAGAGAGAGAGAAAAACGCTTATCTCTGAATCTGTAACTTTGTTTCGATTTTCATTTTCATTTCTATACAATACAAGATACATGTGTACAATATATAATTAAATGTGTAGGTTTTACAACAACACATACCAAGCATATATATATAAGCACTGTTACATATCAGTTTGCATTCATTGTTGAATTTTCTTCAAACTTTTTTTATTTTCTTGCTTATATAAATTTAGTGATTTCTTTTTGACTGTTTGATCATTTTCTTACACAAGATTGAGTTTTGGAAGTCATTTTTAATTAAAAGATAAGAAGTCAATCAAATAACTACACCCACACATAAAGAAAAGAGAAATAAAATATCTCCATTTTCCCTTTTCCTTCCCTCCTCCCCCGTCCACCATTTCATCACTTAATTATATACCATTGTGTCAAGTTAGATCCCTCAAGTTTATGACTACTTGGGGCACGTTGATTATTACAATTAGCTGACATATTTTAAAAATTAACATCACATTAAATTAAAACAACACACACCGAGATGGAACATCAATTGGAACCACCATTAAGTCATTTGACTCGTGTCACCACGACTACCTTCGAGGACACCGATAAGTACACTAACATGTACCATCCAGATTACGTTCCTGGTACCATTAATTTACTACTGGATAAAGTGGAAATCGTCGATCCAGCCACCGGTGACTTGTCTCCTCAGAAGACCCACACTTTACAAACGACAGATAAGGGGATTGTGCTCCACCCACAACCAACTGATTCTCCTAATGATCCATTGAATTGGTCACATTGGACGAAATTGTACCAATTTTGTCTTTTGACGTTCATCACTGGGTTCACCGCTGCCACCGCTAACGATGCAGGTGCCATTCAAGACTCAATGAATGAAATCTACGACATCTCATACGATTCAATGAACACCGGTGCCGGTGTGTTGTTCGCCAGTATCGCTTTGACCACTGTCATCTTGGCTCCTACTTCGTCTCTTTACGGGAGAAAGCTCTCGTACATCCTTTGTATCATCATGGGACTGATCGGTGCTGGTTGGTTCGGTGGTGCTAAGACCACCTCAGATACTATCTGGTCACAATTGTTCGTTGGTGCATCTGAGGCATGTGCCGAGGCTACAGTGCAATTGTCCATCTCAGACATGTATTTCTCCCATCAATTGTCCACAGCATTGACGTTTTATATTATGGCCACATCGGTCGGTACATATTTGGGTCCATTGGTCGCTGGGTTCATTGTCGTTGAGGAAGGATTCAGATGGGTCGGCTGGATCGCATTGATCATCTCTGGTATTTTACTAGCAGTGATCATTTGCACTCAGTATGAGACTTACTTCGACAGAGCCAAGTACATGTACTCCATAGACGGTAAGAGACCGGGTCAGGAATTGATTGAATCCTTTGTACCATTGGACAAGGAGGATGACGATAAATTGGACCATTTAACCGCTGCCAGATCCACTGACGATGCATTGAGTACTAATTCCAACAACAACAATAAACCTCCTTGTGACAACGGTTTATCAGAGAAAAAGAAAACTTACTGGCAAAACATTGCATTGATCACTCCATCTGCTAACCTCATTGGGTTTGGTGTCAAGCAATACTTTGAAAGACTTTTTTCCATGTTAAGAGTGTTTTGGTTCCCTCCTGTGGTGTACTCTGGTATCCTTTGGGGTTTACAAGATGCATTCTTGACCTTCTATTTGACCACAGAAGACGATCAATACTATGACCCTCCATTCAACTACACAAACACCGGTGTCGCCATAATGAACGTGCCTTGTTGTATAGGTGCCTTCCTAGGGTGCTTATACGCTGGTTACTGCTCTGATTGGTTTGTCATCTGGCTCGCCAAGAGACGTGGTGGTATTCAAGAAGCAGAGGACTACCTTTGGTTCTTGTTTGCCTTGCTCATCATCTGTCCCGTCGGATTGATCATCTTTGCCGTCGGTACTGACCATCTATGGACGTGGAGAGTCACTTACACTGTCGGATTGGGTTTCCTAGGATTTTCATTTGGTTGCGCAGGTGACATTGCCATGGCTTATTTGATGTCTGCTTATCCAGAAATGGTTTTGGAAGGTATGGTTGGTGTCGCATTTATCAACAACATGATTGGTTGTATCTTCACCTTCACCTGTTCTCCTTGGTTGAATGCTATGGGTAACACAAACACTTATATCATTTTAGCATCCATTCAAGTCGCTGCTGTGTTGTTGAATATACCATTTATTCTTTACGGTAAGAGAATCAGAATTTGGACCAAGAAATTCTACATTGATTACATCGAAACTAGAGATGGAAAGAGATGATTACCTTTTTTTGTTTTTTTTTTTACTTTTTCTTTTCTGTCTTTCTTAACTAGAGTTTATAAAGTTCTACTTTCTACTTCTTCCGCTTCTTCCTCTTCTTCTATTGTTCTTCCATTCTTGTATAATTTTTAATTACTTTTTCTTGTTGTTCTTCTTCTTCTTTTTTTACGTTTACATCTTTTCTCTCCAATTTAATATAATTATTTATCAAATAATAAAAAAAGTAGTATTAGTATATAATTGTTTTCCAAAAACGGAAATACAAATAAAATAAAACTCAATACAGTTAGGAATAAATAAACAAACATATTTTCTTAGTTGAAGACTGGAACACCCCAGTCTCTTGCAACGACTCTCTTGATACCTTTAATCTTAGAAATTTCACTGACCTTGTCCATAACATCAGCTGGTAAGTCCACGATCTCCAAGTTACTTTCAATTCTAGAAGGAGTCACTGATTTTGGCAAAACAACAACACCTCTTCCGACAGCCCAAGAAATAGCCAAGCACGCTGGTGAGATTCCCAATTCCTTTGCAAGAGACACAATGGTTTCATCCTTTAAAATTGGAGAGCCAGTAGACCCTAATGGTGAGTAAGCTTCCACTTGAATACCCTTCTCCTTACAGAAGTCCAATAACTCTTGTTGCGGCAAATATGGTGACATCTCCACTTGGTTACAGCTTGGAACAATCTTACAAGATGGATCGTCTAATAAGATCTTCAAATTAGTCACTGACATGTTGGACACACCGATTGATCTTGTTTTTGACTTTGGTAATTGTTGCATGGCCTGCCAAGTTTGCACAAAGGTCCAATCGTAGTCATTGTCAAATTTAGTTGGATCAGTTGGGTTTGGAACAAAGAATTGTTCTTCAGCGTCTGGACTTGGCTTCTTGAAAGGAACAGGCCAATGAACCAAGTACAAATCAACGTAGTCCAAACCTAACCGCTTCAATGAATCGTCTAATGCTTGGGGAACAATTCTATGGTCGGTGTTCCATAATTTGGTAGTGACAAACAATTCCTCCCTTGGAATACCACTGTCCTTGATGGCCTTACCGACACTTTCCTCATTTCTGTAGACAAATGCAGTGTCAATATGTCTGTAACCGGACTTGATAGCAGACAACACAGCAGTGTAAACCTCTTCTGGGGTGGATTTCCAGCATCCTAATGCGACAACAGGAATTTCAGTACCTGAGTTTAATTTTGCAGTCTTTGTAGATCTGATGAAATTGGAATTAAATTAAATAGTCAGTAATCACATTTGTTTTGGAATGCATCCAAACGGGAGTTCCTTTCTGAGATAACAGGTTCAGACATACTTCTTTGGGGTCAATGCCATTGTCAATAAATTATTTGTAGTCAATAATAAATGCTAGTTCTCTTTCCAGCAAAGTAAACTAGTTCTTTGATACTGCTTCAAACTCTTGAAAGTAAATGTACCAGTATTTATACCTTTTTTCAAGTAAGGTATCGACAAGATAACGTAACTGAGATCTGATGATGAAGACCGCAAAATTCCGTTTTTGGATTATTTGCCCGACCAGAAGATATGGCAGTTAGTCTATCTGACATTCGTTTATGGGTACCCTTACCTGGGGAACAAAACAGTTATCTTTGAATGTAAGTTAAAGTAATATCCACCAGGGTATAATTTATAAAGTGTTTTCACACAATGAACAAACACTTCATTACCTTATATATAGCAAAACCCTTCCATCTCTTTCGGCAATAAACCCTTATCCCTTCCCCTGGAAAGGCTTTTTACGTAATCAACACATACAAGATATCTGTCTCGGCTAACAAAGAAAAACTGTGGCTGGTCACGTGTCGCAAGGTTCTAATTACCTAATAAGGAAGGTATTGCTTATCATATCATTTGAAAACTGTGTCACAGTGTAACTGATGGGTAATATCGATGTCGATGTCGAAGGCGATGAGATCAGTTTTTCAGGTAAACTAGTGGGGTTTATTGTGTGTATCTGTTTTTCTTCTTCTATGTTGACTACTTAACTTTCTGTTTTCCAGTGCCAGTTAGCTGCTTGTTTCAATTGATCTTTATTATCCTGATATTTCGCAATAGTGACGCCATCTCAATAGAACAAAATGTCATCTGAAGACTTATACACCGAAATCAAATTACCAACGGGTTTAACCTACAAACAACCTATTGGTTTGTTCATCAACAACGAATGGATTAAGTCCGACAAGAAATTTGAAACCTTCAATCCAACCACTGAAGAATCAATCACTTCTGTCTATGAGGCATCTGAAAAGGAAGTTGATTTGGCAGTTGAAGCCGCTAGAAAGGTGCAAAAAGAATGGAACAAGGTCACTCCAGATGAGAAGGGTTTAAAGATGTTGAAGTTGGCCGACTTGTTAGAAGCAAAGGCTGACTTATTCTCTCAAGTTGAAGCATTGGACTCTGGTAAGCCAGTTGAATCTAACGCCAAGGCTGATATTTTGGGTGTCGTTGAATACTTAAGATACTGTGCTGGTTGGGCTGACAAGATCCATGGTAAGATGATCCCAATTGCTCACAACAGATTCGCTATCACTAAGAGATACCCATTGGTTGTTGGTCAAATTGTTCCATGGAATTACCCATTGAGTATGTCTGGTTGGAAATTCTGTCCTGCTTTAGCTTGTGGTTGTACCATTGTCATTAAATCCTCTGAATTGACTCCATTGTCTTTACTTTTGTTCGCTGACTTGGTCAAGGAAGCTGGTTTCTTACCTGGAGTGTTCAATGTTATCAGTGGTTTCGGTGCCGTTGCCGGTTCTCACTTGAGTCACCACCAAGGATTAGATAAGATTGCATTTACAGGTTCCACTGCCACTGGTTCCAAGATCATGCAAGGTGCTTCTACTAATTTAAAGTCATTGTCATTAGAATGTGGTGGTAAGTCACCATTACTTGTGTTTGAAGATGCCGATCTTGAACAAGCTGCTAAATGGGCATCATTTGGTGTCATGTACAATACAGGTCAAAACTGTACCGCCAACTCCAGAGTGTTGGTGCAAGAATCTGTTTACGATAAATTCTTAGAATTATACAAGAAGGCCATTAAGGATGATTGGGTTGTCGGTGATCCGTTCGATGAAAAGGTCACCTTGGGTCCATTGATCAACAAGACCCAATATGACAAGGTTCGTAGTTACATTGAGAAGGGTAAGGCAGAAGGTGCTAGATTGATTCTAGGAGATGATGACTTTGAATTCCCATCGAAGGGTTACTTTGTCCCACCAACTATCTTTGCTGACTGTACTCAAAAGATGTCCATTGTGCAAGAAGAAATATTTGGTCCAGTCGTTGCAGTGTCCAAGTTTAAGACTGAAGAAGAAGCCATTGAAAATGCTAATGATACCATCTACGGGTTAGCCGCTATGGTCTTCTCCAAAGATTTCGAAAGAGCTCATAGAGTCGGTGATTCAATTGATGCGGGTTCTGTTTACTTGAATTCTTCCAATGATGAAAACGTTAAGGTACCATTCGGTGGTTTCAAGATGAGTGGTATTGGTAGAGAATTAGGTGAAAATGCCATTGATTTATACACTCAAGTTAAGAGTATCTACTGTAACATTGGATCCAGATTATAATAATCTCTAGGTGGGATAAAAAGTTTCTTCCTTTGTTGTTTTTTTAGATACATTTCGTCACTATAATCTATATATAACTTAATAGTTTTTACTTGAACATTCTAAAGGAAACATAATCTTTGTAAAATGTAGACTGTTAAAACAGTGAGAAATAAATTAAGTAATAATTATATACATGTATTGAAATTTATATTTATAAAAGTATCAGTGTGATTCTATTTCTTTGCATTTGGTGAAGAACCTCCCAATGGAATAATCTCAGCTCCTTGTTCTGAAGCTTCTTTCAACATTCTTTCCTTCTTCAAATCAAATGGTCTCTTCTCCTTGAAATATTTGACCCATGATGCCACACAATCCTTTTGGAATTGCTTGTCTTCTTCACCACAACTGTTTTTTATCTTTCCTTGTAAGTTTTTATCAAGTGGATTCACAACATCTATTGTGTCTAAACATTTGAAGAACAAATCTCTTGATTCCCAACACTTTTCACGTTTGGAACGGTTAGGTGGCTCAACTTCTTTCTTTGACAATGAAAAAAATCCCATTATTGAATGATAATATTAATGATGTGTTTGGTACAGCACATAGTTACGATATAGAAAGATCATTATCACCCACAGTAATCAATAAATACTCTTCTTGTAAAACTTATTTTTACTGTTGTTGAAAATACTTCAGGTCGATTTCCGCCGATCGACGCACACATAATTTTCTTTCTTTTTTTTTGCTTTATAAAGTAATATTGTATTAATAGGATATTATTTTAGTTATACATAGAATGTGTTATAGATGGGGGAAGAAACTAGGAGACAGGAAAGTATTCAATCCTTCTTCAAAGTTCTTTGCTTTTCAGCATTTTTCACCACTTTTTCATCGACAAACAAACCTTTCTTTCTTCTGATAGCATTCATGTACTTTCTTGCGATGTTCTCTCTATCGGAGAACTCACCCAATGCTTCCAATTCTTCCTCTGTGGTTGGGACCCAGAAAGGATCTTCATCAATGACCTCAAAACCACTAAACACTAATTGAGGTAACGCAGCACCAGATGTTCTCTTTCTGATATCCTCACTGAATCCAAATGCTTCAACGACAGGAATCTTCGCAGTGACCGTGAAGAATGGCGTACCTTCTTTCATCTCTTCACTCTCCACAACACCTCTTCTCTTTTGCACAACTGCATACACCTTACCTAAAACCTCAGAGGAAGCTTGAATATCACATGAGTACATCGCCAACATCAATCTTGGTGACCAGTCTAGGAATCCTTTATGGATGGCATCCTTAGTGGCACCGATTAATCTACCTGATAAATTGGACACAGGCGCAATCTCTGAATCTTCGGTAATTAATTCAAGGGATTTAATAAACACCGCCAATCCCTGGGTTGGTTCGGCCGATAGAGGTCCTTGAAAAGTAGCTAACTGAAAACCATTGAAAATACTTTCCTCGTACTCGAATCTATCAGTAGGGGACTTTTGTGATGTACCCTTAAATATTCTTCTGATCGATTGTTCAGTGGAATCAAATAAAACATTTGGTCCTATTCTTTTTGCACCAAATGCAGCGATTCTATTCACTAAAGTATCCGTCCACTCAATGTTGTCCTTTGTCTTAAATTCGGAATTTCCAGAAAGTACAGCTTCCTTCAATTGTGACTTGAATTCATCAATGGAGATAGCTGTACCGGCTATAACTTCTTCTTCAGTATCGTCTTCGTCATCATCATCATCGTCTTCATTATCATTGTCCACATCATTATAAGCACCGCCACTCTTTGTAATATTTGAAATAGTAGCAACATTATTTAATAATAATTCCACAACACTCTTAGGTAATGGTCTAGTCTCAAAAGTAATTGAGTATTTGTCAAGGGTAATTTTAACAATACCTCTTCCGAGTTCAGGATTCTTTGGTGGGTTCATACCGGAAGCCACTATAGTCTCTCTGTATGGGATATCTGGTTTTGATGATGTAATCTCAATACCTGCAAATCTTTCCCTTAAATCTTTCAAACATCTCTCTAAATGCAACTCACCAGCAGTAGCCAAGATGTGTTCACCAGTGTCTTGAACGTATGTTTGCACACATGGATCGGCTTGATTCAATAGTTCTAACCCCCTAACTAATCTATCCATGTGTGTCGGGTTGACAGGTTCTAAAGCAACTTTCACAATTGGTGGAGCATTCAAATTAACACCAGCTAAATTGACTCCTAAAATATCAGGTGAGATTAGTGTTCCATTCTTTAACACCTTACCATCCAAACCACCAATACCGACAATGTTACCAGCCGGAACACTTTCCAAGGAGACCAATTCTCTTCCCATCAAAAGGTATAGACTGGTGATTGTGACTTTCTTTATGTGATGTTTTGGATGTTTAGGGTCAAATTTAGGTTCAAGAACAATCAATTCTTGTCCAACAGAAATAGTACCACTGTAAACTCTTGAAAATCCGATCAACACTTCATTCTTCACTTCTATTAAATCATCCCCCTCTTCTTCTTCTTCAAATTCCCATTCAAATTCGTCAGCATTAGATGATTGCACGACGGCAAATTCATCATTTGTTGATTCCTTATTGGCATCTTCTTCGAGTTTTCTAGCTGCTTCAGCAGCCTTAGCAGCTCTTAGTCTAGCCTCCCGACCCTTTTCAATCAACTCATCACCAGTTAACGCTTGTCTTTGATTAGCAGGTAGTTCATCTTCTGGAACAGAAATAATCTTGGAGACATATGCAGAAACCAAACCATCTTTATTACAGTCCAGCATGTCTTGTTTCAACTGCTTATCGATTAGCTCTGAGCTTGGTGTTGAGTCCAAGATATGTGTAATTCTTTCCCGTTGAGATTCGAAAGGTGAAGGCAATTTGTCAATGACAGTTAATAACACTGAATTGGACACAGGCAGCCATTGACCCATTATGGTGTTTATAAGTTGTTTAGTGTCCTTGGATCTTAAATCTCTTGGTAACACTTTAATGGACAACGATTTGACAATTTTCTCCAACTTCTCTTGATCCTTGTTTAAAAATGCTGCATCGTAAATATGCCATATACTGTCTAACACAAAACTGACAAATAATGGTTTCAAATTTCTTCCTTTTAAACCCTTTGAAGTGATCACTTTCTTTGTCTTTGGATCTAAGTAAAAATCCCCCCAAAGACATTTTTGCAACTTGTCTCTTTGAATGCCCAATTTTTTTTCATAAATAACTGCAAACTGAGCAATGTTGAACCCCCAACCATCGATAGCTGATGCAAAGATGACATTGTTCTTCTCAGGTGAGAAGTAAATGTCATCATCGTTCTTTTCGACGAATTCCTCTGTGTCACCCTTTTCTTGTCTTTCCCTCCAAAGTAAATCATCTTGCATTCTTTCACCGGCGAAGAACGTACCAATGACGGAATTCACTTGTTCTATCACTTTGTTTAAATGCACGTACGCTTCAGCAGAACTCATTTGTAACTCTGAAATCAATCTATCGATTTTGTTAAGCACCAAGATAGGTTTCAATTTATCCACCCAAGCTTGTCTCAACACAGTCACAGTTTGAGAGCATACACCTTCCACGACGTCAACCAACACCACACCAGCATCACACAATCTGGATGCGGTACTCACTTCAGATGAGAAGTCAATGTGTCCCGGTGAATCTATCAAATTGATCAAGTACTCCTTCACTACACCTTGGGTGTCCTCTGCATTTTGTCGTTTAATAGTTTTGAAGTACAATGAAATGGCAGATGATTCCATAGTGATACCTCTTAATTGTTCATCTTCTCTAGAATCTAAGTAACGCACTTTACCGGCCATCCTCTGGGAGATAATACCATTTGACGCTAACAATGAATCAGATAAAGATGTCTTACCATGATCAACATGAGCCAAAATACAGATGTTTCTGATGTTTTCAGGGTTACCCTGTAATCGTTCAATCTCTTGTGCAGATAATCTCATCGATATTGGTTTCTGTTATATCAGTTCTGACACTGGTCAATAGTCAATGGCACCTCTTGGGTACTAATCAAGGTATACCGTATATGAGTCAGAAATTTAAATTGTATCAATTCTCCCTCCCGTTTTTTTAAAAAAAAATTTGAATTTTCACGGAGTTTTTCCTCTGAGGCCCACAGTTGTTCCAAAAGGTTTGTCAGTGAAATTTTCTATACTTATGGAGTAATGGTATTTTTATTGGGGTAATTAAGTTAAAAAAGAGCTAATATACAGTAAAAGGGTTGATTGGGTAATGTTACAAAATTAAAAAAAAATTAACAAAAAAGGAAGAGGTGTAGAGTAGAGTAGAGTAGAATGGAGATACGATCATCTCTTCTTTCTTGGAGTACCTGTACCTGTACTGGTACTTGTATTATGATGCGTGTCATCATCGTCGATATCATCATCCATTCCAACGGCAGATGTCTTCAATGAATTGGAATCACCACCATTCGAACTTGCATTGAGTTTCTTCAAATGTCTCACATACGTCGATGAACTCAACGAAAATATCCGGTCTTCATCAGTGAATGGAATCTTTTTGTTTCTAGACGACGATGCTGCACTTGATGATTTAGTGAAATTCTCAAACCCCTTGATGATGTTCCCATGATGGGCACCATCGGATAAGTATTTAGTTTCCTTGTTGAATATATCCTCTTCGAGTTTGGACAGTTGTTGGTCCAATTCCTTTTTCTTCCCGAGTGTGTCCTTTAATTGTTTCTTAAGCTTTTCGTATTCCGCTCTCTTTGGATCTGATTTCTTGTCCGACATTTTTGTAATTAATACCTTTAATTTGAAATCAAACCACGATTTGGATACAGCTGTGTCTATGTGTATCTGTGTATTTTTGTCTAATGGATTACTACCGACATTCTCTGTTTACTGTTCATAAGTTGTCTCTTTTGTCCTCTTTGTAAGCGAACGCATTTTTTTTTCTCTTTCTCACTCACAACGAGCCAGCCGACACGAAAAAGTTTTGAAAACAAATAGAAAGAAAAAAAGAGGTTTTAATTGAAATGGTATTCAGTGTTTGTATCAGTTGTGTAACCAGTGGTGTTATTAACATAGGTTATTTACTACATAAATTAAGGTTTTCTCACCATCAACGTACCAGTTTAACAGAAAATACAATGGAGTTTGATTTCCCATCTGTGATCATTGATTTAAATGGTAGTCAGACCAAGGCTGGTTTGTCCACTTATGATACACCAACGTTGTCGTTACCGTCTGTTTACTCCAGACAATCATCTGAAGAAGGAGAGTATGTGTTCGGTGATGACATAGACTCCCACCCTGATAATGAGATATTTACAATGTTCAATGAAGGGTTGGTGTACAATTGGGACGCCATGGCCCATTATTGGAAACACATTTACTCTAATTTGAATTTACAATCTACAAAGGAATTACCATTAATCGTCACTGAGAACGCTTGGAACACCAAGAAAAACAGAACTAAGGCCGTTCAAGTGGCATTTGAAGAGTTGGAAGTGCCAATTTTTTCCATCTTGAAGAGACAAGTGTGTACTGCGTACTCTGTGTCGAAACCATCTGCTGTCGTTGTCGTTGACATTGACGATGATTTAGTCAGTGTGACTCCAATCAATAACGGGAAAGTGTTGAACAAGGGAATTATGCGGACAAAGTTTGGTGGTGATTTCTTAAACTTGTTTTCGTTGAATTACATTCAATCCAAGTTTCCAGATTCCTCGTTGGATGAACTGTTAGTTCCTAGACAGTTCCAACAAACCACCAACATGAGTGAATCATTTAAAAGATATCAAATCTCCACCACTTTGAAGGACTTTAGAGAGAACATATTGAGTACATCATTGATGAAGATTGATCCAACTCAAAACGAATTACCTCAAGAGACCCAGATATACCTCTCCCATGGAAATTTAGCTCAATTAGAACATAAGAACTATGAGTTGCCAAACAAATCCACCATCACAGGTATCGGCATCGACCAATACAAATTAGCAGATCCATTGTTTAGACCGTATGAATACTCCACGATACTGAAACAGAGTTTGAATCTTCCACAGGATTCAGAAGGTATACCTAGCTTGATTTTCTCCTCGATGAAAGGTCTAGGTGGATCTGGTGATTTGTATTTGAAATTGTTGAACAACATTGTTTTAACTGGTAACTCTACAAACATTCCAAACATTGAACAACGGGTCATTCAAGATTTAAGATTGTACATTCAAGATTACACTATCTCCACGTACCTGTCACCAGATTTGATCGATAGAAACAACGACGTTTGGGTTGGAGCTAACATCTTGGCTAGTTCATCAGCAGGTGATTTCGATAACTTGTTTATGTCCAAGGAAGAGTACCAAGAGAATGGTGAAGATTATGCCCTAGAGAAATTTAAATAACGTCACTTTTCTTATTCATTCTTTTCGGTTTTGTTTTTCTTGTTTTGTTTGTTTGTTTGTTTCATTAAATTAGCTTTGTATTCTTTAATTTACTTTTGTAATATTTTTTATTTTTTGCTTATCCCGTTTGTTTCATTATCATGTTTCATTTTATATCATATAACTTATATCATTTTATCATCAAACATATAACATATCGTATATCTAAAACATAGGTACACTGCCAACCATCAGTCACGGGTCAATAGTCCGAAAGATTTTTTTTTTTTCAAATTTGGTCGGTCGGTTTAAAGAAAAATAGTTACAGTAGATGGATGGATGGATAGATGGATATGATATGACTGATTGTAGAATTTTAAAAGGGTCTTACGTTATATATAAATAACTTTAAATCATCTGAATTTTCATTAAAATACAGTGACTATACGATATATACACTTGAGTTATATCTATAGTTGACAAGAAACCAAAGAGAAAAAGTTTATGATACGCTCACTGACGAAGTCACTATCATACTCAAATAAAAGAAGTTCATTTCAGATAATTAAAACAATGTCTACAGAAGCTGCCACTGCTGCTAGTAAAGTTAGCAATACTTCTCCAGCCACTGCTCATGCTGGTTCTTCCAAGAAGGGTAAGAAGGAACAAACATTCACCTTGAAGACCCCAAAGGGTACCAAGGATTGGGCCGATAAGGATATGATCATCAGAGAAGCTGTGTTCAGTAAATTGACCAATTTGTTCAAATCCCACGGTGGTGTCACAATTGACACTCCAGTGTTTGAATTGAGAGAGATCTTGGCTGGTAAGTACGGTGAGGACTCTAAATTGATCTACAACTTGGAAGATCAAGGTGGTGAATTGACCTCATTGAGATATGATTTGACTGTGCCATTTGCCAGATACGTTGCCATGAACGGTATCACCAACATTAAAAGATACCACATTGCCAAGGTGTACAGAAGAGATCAACCTGCCATGACCAAGGGGAGAATGAGAGAGTTTTACCAATGTGATTTCGACGTTGCCGGTGTGTACGATCCAATGGTTCCAGACGCTGAAATGATGAACATCTTGGTCACTGGTTTAACATCTTTGGGTATCACTGAATTCAAGGTGAAATTGAACCACAGAAAGATCTTGGACGGTATCTTCCAAGTGTGTGGTGTCAAGGAAGAGGATGTGAGAAGAGTGTCATCAGCCGTTGATAAATTGGATAAGTCTCCATGGGCTGCCGTTAAGAAGGAAATGGTGGAGGAGAAGGATCAACCTGAAGAAGTCGCTGATAAGATTTGGGAGTTTGTTCAAGTCAAGGGTGAAATCAGAAAAGTGTTGGATGTGTTGAAATCGAATGAGCAATTAATGGGTAATGAAACTGCCAAGACTGGTATACTTGAAATTGAAATCATGGCTGATTACTTGGAAGCATTTGGTGTCGATAAATTCATCTCATTTGACATGTCTTTAGCCAGAGGGTTAGATTACTACACAGGTGTCATTTACGAAGCTGTCACTGAACAATCAGCACCACCTGCTGATGCTGCCGAGAAGAAGGCTAAGGCATCAAAATCCAAGGCTAAGGACGATGAGGATGCATCTGAGTACGTTGGTGTTGGATCCATCGCCGCTGGTGGTAGATACGATGGATTGGTCGGTATGTTCCTCGGTACCAATGCCAAGGGTAAGAAGGCAGCATCTATTCCATGTGTCGGTATCTCCTTTGGTGTGGAGAGAATCTTTTCATTGATTAAGCAAAGATTGACCTTGGTGGATAAGATCAGACCAACTGCCACACAAGTGTATGTGATGTCCTTCGGTGGTGGTGAAGGTTGGGATGGATTCTTGAAGGAGAGAATGACTGTGGCATCCAAGCTTTGGTCTGCCGGTATTGAATGTGAATACTTGTACAAGGCTAAGGCCAATCCAAGAAAGCAATTTGAAGCTGCTGAAAAGTCTGGTTGTCCAGTCGCTGTGATTTTGGGTAAAGAAGAGTACCCAGAGGGGAAGATCAGAATTAAGTTACTTGGAACTGGTAACGAAAAGGACGATGGTGAATTGATTGACATCAATGACCTTGTGTCTGCCGTTAAGGGTAAATTGGATTCTTTGAAGGTCGATGGTTTGGATGACATTTCTAGATTGTTGAAGGGTTTGTAAATAGTTTTCCGTTCCTGAGTTGCCCCCCCCCCCTCCTCCTCTGTCCGTGCCCTTTTCCTCGTTACATTCTTGATTATATAACACTTTTTGTCTTTATTTGTTTAATGTTAATCTTCTGTTATAAACATATAGCTTCGAATTTATCGTATTGTAACATAACAACATAATGCTAAGCTCCCCCCTCCCTGCTCAACGTTCACGGTCCTCAAACACCGCCTAATTAGGAAACAAATTCTCCTACACTGTCCGGGTCGCGCACGACCACCGCCATCCGGCTTTTTCTTCGAAAGCAGTTAATTCGAAAGGGGAGAAAGACAAAATAAACACCAGAATAGGAGAACAGAACAGAACAGAACTCGCTTAATACGTTACGTTACGTTACGTTACGTTATGCAATACAACATTACGTGGTGTTCACTCCCTCTATCCAATTGTTTTCAATTTTTGACACTGTACCATACCCCATACAATCCATTGGTGTTTGTTATTCGCATAGATAGATACTATATCAGTTTCATCGTTAATAATTACAATTATTCTATTTGATTTAATCGAATCAATTACTGTGTGTCATTGGAAACTGACTGGTATATATCGTTCCCATTCTTTGTTTTATTCATCGATTTATTTCAACACAACAACACTCACAGCATTACACACACGAAATATATAAATCAATAATTGATTTACTTTGAAAAGGGTGTACAATTCATAACTCATTTCCATTTCAATACGGGAATTACCCATATTTCATTGTACCATATCATACCATACTATACTATACTTTATATTATACTATACTCCCTCCAAGTCATTCATTCAATTAAAAGGATATTACTTTCTGTGATTTTTTTTTTCTTTCAACATTGTAACATTATACTACCATTTTATTTCTTGTCAAATTGTCGTTTATGAATTCAATTCTCTTTATACACAACAGCATTTATCGACTCCATGAAGATACCATCTAATTAGAAATACACGCATACATACACATTACACACATATATATATATAAACACACCCAGAGTTAAAGGAAACAATGTCATCAACGAGTCATAACTATATAAATAAATCCAGGAAAAGATCTGCTGTTGATTTCCAATTCTATGAATGCATAGGTGAAGGATCGTATTCAAAAGTGTATAAGGCTATATCTATACATAACCATAGAACGTATGCCATTAAGATTTTGTCAAAACAACACATTCAAAGGGAAAACAAACGGAAATATGTTAACATTGAAAAGGACACGCTAAATATCTTGGGGAAACATCCAGGCATTGTCACATTGTATTACACGTTTCAAGATGATAAATCATTGTACTTTGTCATTGACTTTGCGAAAAACGGTGAATTGCTATCGTTAATTAGAAAATTAGGGTCATTGAGTGAAAATCTAACCAAATACTACATGATTCAATTGATCGATGCCGTGGAATTCATCCATGCAAGAGGTATAATACACAGAGATTTGAAACCAGAGAACATATTACTAAACCATGAATGGAAACTGATGATTACAGACTTCGGTGCTGCAAAGATTCTCACTGAAGAGGAATTGTTAGAAGTGAAACAGGACCGTCAAGTTGGAGCACAGAATAACGATGAAAGTGGGCAAAGTTCCAGTAGTTCCACTAGAACAGGATCGTTTGTCGGTACCGCAGAATACGTGTCGCCAGAATTGTTACGATACAACACCTGTGGATTCGAATGTGATCTATGGGCCATTGGTTGTATCCTGTACCAATTGGTTGTTGGTAGACCTCCATTTAAAGGTGCCACTGAATATCTCACATTTGAAAAAATCATTGCATTGGATTACAAATTCCCCGATAATTACTACATCTCCCCTCAAATCACCAGTATAGTGAAGAATTTGTTGATTTTGAAACCAGAGGAAAGATACAAAACGGATGACATTAAAGTGCAACCTTGGTTTGGTGACGTGAATTGGTCAAACAAGGAATCCATTTGGAAGAGAAAGGCTCCTCCATTAGAGGCATACAATCCAAAGATTCATTTAATGCAACAATCAAGATCACAACTGACTGGATCACAATCAACAAACCCAGCTGCCCAATACTACGTGGAACCTGGTGGGAAAATGACTAGTAAAATGTCTTCTATGCCTCAATCTGTTTTGAAGAGACAAATTTTAAATGCTCAAAATAACCCTCAACTGATGAATAAAGTGTTGAGTAATAGATTAGCGGAGAAGAATAAAGAAATCAAGGATCAACTTATAAAGTCACAAACAGCTACAGACTCTGCAGCATTGGCCGCTAGTAGGATCTCAGTGACACATAATGGAACACCGAACAACAATGGCAATAACAATATCAACTATAACTATAACTATAACATCAAGGTTCAAAAGAACAATACCAGGGTCAAGTCTAGTAGTAGTTCCACAGTGAGTACTAACAGCAGCAATACTACCATCAACAGCACAAGCAGAGACACCAGCAAGAGTAACGATAGTGCTGATGATACATTATTGACAAATAGAACTAGTGCAAGAAGAGATAGCTTACAATTCGTCTCCTCTGAGAGCCCGTCACTGACGCCTCCTATTTCGAGAGAAGATTCTTTTACCACTGTGAAGAGTAGTGACGGAAAGCCCATAAAACAAGCATCAAAGACACCTACCTTAGCATCGGCTGTTGAATTCAGTAGGAAAATCCCTTCTTCAAGACCAAAGTATGAGAGAAATATCAGTGCTGCATCTCAAAAAGTTCAAAAATCATCATCAACGTCATCAAATAATGATACAAGCAAGAAATCATCGAGAGCTCCGTCTATCCATGATATCTTGGGAATACCTAGACCTAACGCTCAAGCTGTCAGTGCAGCAGGTGCTGTCGGTAATTTGCTATCTCACAAGAGAACAATGCAATCTCCAAGACAGATTTCTAACTCTCAATACCAAATGCAACAACAGCAACAAGTTATAAATCCTATTTTACTAGATAAGCACATTCCAAAAACTATTACAAATAAATTGATGACTAATGAGTACATCTTGAAATTGGATAACATTTTCAAATCTGAGCTAGTTCATAAACCAAATCAATTTGTCCAACAAGGAGAGACATTAGATGATAATATCTTAAACAAAATCATCAGTGAGAATTACGATCAATTGAATAAGGATTTAAAATCATGTGTGCTGATTATCACGTCTATGGCTAGACTTCTGATTTATGAAATCAATTCCGATTTCAGATTACAATCGCCTCAATCATCTACCCAATTGCAAGCATTGGACTTCTATTTCAAAATCATCGAGATTAAGTTGACGAATAAAAACGTTTCCATGTATGATTACGAATTTGATGAAGAATTGAAAGAGGGATATCTAATTTTAGAATTGATGAACGTTAATAAACTTATATTTTTAAGTGCGTACAACTCCAAGACTTTGGTTAAAGGTGGTATTAACTCGAATGTCAGAGTGGGATTTACTGTCAATGAAAATGTATCATGGATCGATGCATTATTAAGAGCCAAGGAGTTATTGAAACAGAATAAACTGCAACAACAACAGCAACAACAGCAACAAACCTCTCTACAACAACAAATGAAACGTTCAGTTAGTGGAGGCAATCCATCAAATTCCAATTCTGGTGCCAATTCCAATTCCAATGGTACTGTTACTGGTAAAAGACTCAGTAGTAGTTCCAGTGGTAAGGGAATAGTTGGTGGTATGAAAAACTTACAGGTTCAAGATACTGCAAAGTCAAGAGCTGCGCTGGCCGCTGCTGCCGCTGTTAAATCCACAAACAGGAAATGAGGATTAGTTTTAGATAAACTTATATTTTCTTTATTAACTTATCATTTACTATCATTACTAAATTTAGTTTATTACTCTCCTTTTTCATTCTATTCATTTCGTGTGTATCCAATAACCAATAAATTTTATTCCATATGAATACAAAATTAAGAGGAAAAAAAGTGATATTTTTGTAATATATAATATTTTGATGTAGTAGTAAAAGAGTTTTATATAAAAAAAATTGTGCATCTCCCATGGTACATTACAATTCATTGACGAATGCTTCGAATAACTTCTTCACATCCTTGGACGCAGCATCAGCACTTTCCAACACTTCCGCATGGGATGCCATACCTTCCGTTTGGTCCTTGACTGTCTTTGATGATAAACCCTTAGCATGGGCGTCCAATGCAGACACTGGAGGATCAGCCAACCCGTGGTTGGTGATCAAACTCAATCCAAACACCTTCATATCACAGTGTCTTGCGACGATAACTTCAGGCACAGTGGACATACCTACAGCATCGCCACCGATGGATCTAATGTATCTGACCTCAGCTCTACTTTCAAAAGTTGGTCCAGCAGCATAACAGTACACACCTTCGTGGATAGTTCTTGTCAATTTCAACTTGTCTCTGGCCACTTCGACAAACTTCAATCTTAAATCAAAATCGTATGCATCAGATAATGGTTGGAATCTTGGACCAAATTTGGATAAGTTGTTACCTCTCAAACAATGGAATCCGGCTAACCCTGGCAAGTTCAAATGGTCAGAGATGATCATCAAATCACCAGGTTGGTAAGCGTCATTACTACCACCGGCAGCGTTGGTGACTAGCAAATACTCAGCACCTAACAACTTTGCCACTCTCACTGGGAAAGTGGTGTCCTTAAAGTCGTAACCTTCGTAAAAATGTAAACGGCCAACCATACACATCACACTCACTTTGTTTTCACCAATTTCACCAAAGAGCAAAGATCCATCGTGACCTTGCACTGTTGATGTCTTGAAACCCGGGATTTCAGAGTATGGGATCTTAACTGTTTCACCGTGTAAGATTTCGGAGATACCACCTAACCCTGAACCACAGATGATTAACACCATTGGGTTCAATAGTGATTTATTAGATGATTGAGATTTCAAAGTTAACTCTATGGAGTGTTTAGCCAAGTCTAACTTCTTATAGTATTCTTGTTCTTCTGCAGTGTAATTTGTTGTCATTATGTGATATTTCCCTGTTGTTTGATTCACTGTAAAACTTTCCCAAATCCGATATAATGAACGAATCTAGATCTTTCAACACTGCATCATTTTTACGAAAACAAACCCCTGATGTGTCCGGTCAGATCTGGAGAGAGAGAGCAGTAAAGAGATAAGAAACTCGACGATATGGAGTCGTGTGGAGCACACACCCGTGCACCAGAAAGAACTACCTTTTTTTTGTGTGTGTCCTCCAATTGCAGTTGAGGCCATTGCAATTTTAAGAAAGGGGGAAAAAAACGCTTTACAAGAAGAGAATGCAAGGGAGGGGACAACTAAATCATTGTTAGTTGGTGAATTTTGTTCCAATTCCAGTAGCTTATATAACAATATTTATAAATACATCAATAGACCATAGAAATATGAACGGAGAACAATCTGAATCTACCATCTCCGGTAATTCTTCCAGTTTTGATGAGTCATCGACTACGAACGATGTGTCTATGGTGGATTTACAAAGGGAATCGCAATTACCTGGTCATTTTGACTCAAGAAACAACAGTGCACAGTTTATAGAGAACATTGCAGAACCAAGCGGAAACAATGGTTCATCGAACACAGATTCCAGTTCGTCTAATTCACTACCTTTCCCATCTAGCAGAAGATCCACTCTGATATTAACCGATGACCAAGATTCAAAACATCAAAGCAGCAAGGATGACTCTATGGTGATTGACAGTGAAAACGACATTGGACAAGATCCAGTGTATGCACAACAACAAAAGCAACAGCAAGTTCAACAACAACAACCAGTTCTTCAACCTATTGGAGACCAACAACAATCACAACAACAGCAACAACAACAACAACAATCGACACAACAACAGCCTAATCAGCCACCTCAACCAGTATTAGTTCCAACAGTTTTCAAATGGACGGAGGGTGGTGCCAAAGTCTTCGTTATGGGTACTTTCACTGGTTGGAGAAAGATGATTGCCTTGAATGGACCATCTTCAAAGGATGGCTCGTTCAGTGTGCAAATTGCCCTCCCACCTGGAACTCATCGGTTCAAGTTTGTCGTTGATAACGAAGTTCGTATCTCTAATTTCATTCCAACAGCTACGGACACATCTGGTCATTTTGTCAATTACCTTGAAATCATTGCCAATGAACATGACTCTCAATACTCATCTTTGAACCAACAGCAACAATCTAAATCTAAGGCATCACTGAGAACATTAGATTCAAAGCTTGGTTTGACCAGAGACGATGACGACATGGGTAACGGTTACACAAGATACCACGATGAAGATGAAGCTCCAATACATGCAAAGGATGAATACATAACATCTATCCCACCTATTTTCACAGACCCAAAGGTGATGGAGGAGTACTATGTGACATTGGATAACAATCAAAGAGCAGGTAACCATAACCAACAATGGCTGATTCCACCTCAACTACCACCACATTTGGAAACTGTGATTTTAAACAGTTACAATCACGCTGATAAGGATAACACTAGTGGTGCCTTGAGTATTCCAAACCATGTTGTGTTAAACCATTTGGCTACTACAAGTATCAAGCATAACACATTAGCTGTTGCATCAATCGTTAGATATAAGAAAAAGTATGTTACACAAGTTTTATACGCACCATTACAGTAATAAGAAAAAACATTAAGATAGTATTTCTTTACACCTTTTATGACCTCCCCCTCCTCTCTCTCTCTCTCTCTCCTTAACCACATTATGAATGACGTTTTTTTATTTTGTTTTATTTTGTATTGTTTTATTCTGTTTCCGTTTTAGTTCGTTCCATTTCTTTTTTGCTATTACTTCTTGTCTTAAACCATTAATGCCTTTCTTTAAATCATTTACTCTCCCTTCCTTTGTATTCTTAATTTTAAAGTCATTTTTCCTGAAAGATGAGCCGAGCCGCGCGTCGGTTTACTTTGTTTACCTTTTGTACTTTTGTGTTTTGTGGTGATTTCAAGTACTATGTATTGTTGAGTATCAGTAACATAAATACAGTGTATGTGTGCATTTAATTTCTGTGAATTGGTCAGAAAGTCACAGCAATATGTCAAAGGAATCATCTATCAGTGTTGCTGTTAGAATACGACCTTTCACAGAGTCGGAATCAGCGCATTTAATAAAGCACGATGGAACAACATCAACATCAACATCATCTCCTTTCACCACAAATGGATCCACTAATAAACTGCTGATACGGCATGGTATAAGAAACATTCTCAATGCTGTGGATGATAGGATGCTTATCTTTGATCCTCTAGAGACAAACCCACTTGTAGAAATGGAACAAAATGCATTTCCTAATGGGTTCAATCACAACAAAAACAGAACAGGATTGTCTTCTTCTTCGTCGTCATCTTCGTCTTCGTCGGTGTCATCTACTCCCAGAAGAGGTATTGGGAACCATAGTACAAGAATCAGAGAACACAGATTTGTGTTTGACAAGTTGTTTGATCAATCTGCCTCCCAGGAACATGTGTACAGTCATACCACGAAACCAATGTTGGATTGTGTGCTGGAAGGGTTTAATTCTACGATATTTGCGTACGGCGCCACTGGTTGCGGTAAAACACACACAATCACAGGAACAGCAGAACAGCCAGGTATAATTTTCTTAACGATGAGGGATTTGTTTTACAAGATCGAAGAAATGAAGGAGAATTTCAAAGTGGAGTTAACTTTGAGTTACTTGGAGATTTACAATGAAACTATAAAGGATTTGTTAAACCCTAGCACAAATCCAAGATCGCTGAATCTTCGGGAAGATAACAATAAACGAATAGTGGTCACTAATTTATCCATTCATAAACCAACAAGTGTTGAGGATGTCATGGATATGATTGTCATTGGTAACAGAAACAGAACTGTCTCAAGCACAGAGGCTAATGCTACAAGTTCAAGATCCCATGCCGTGTTGCAAGTCAATGTGGTGAAGAAACCTAAAACCATGGAATTACAAGAACAACACACATTTGCCACGTTATCTATTATTGACTTGGCTGGAAGTGAAAGAGCATCCGCCACAAAGAATAAGGGAGTGAGATTATACGAAGGTGCTAACATCAACAAATCATTACTTGCATTGGGTAATTGTATTAATTCCTTGTGTGATCCAAGAAGAAGACATCATGTTCCTTACAGAGATTCAAAATTGACTAGATTGTTGAAGTTTTCCCTTGGTGGAAACTGCAAGACGGTGATGATTGTCTGTGTGTCTCCGTCTTCAAAACACTACGATGAAACGCTTAATACATTGAAATACGCTGATAGAGCCAAGGAAATCAAGACTAAGCTCATCCGGAATCAACAGAACCTCAGTCGTCACGTCGGTTCATACTTAAAGATGATAACTGAACAAAAGAAAGAAATTGAGGATTTGAAGGCAAGAGAATCTGAAAAGATCCAATTGGAAATCAACAAATTCATTAGGAACAGAAGTCAATGTCAAACTGAATTGCTAAAGTCTATCAATGATTTACAGAAATCGTTGGATAAAAATAGAAGTAATAAAGTTAAAAAGGCATACCTTCTTGCTAGACGGAAAGTGCTTATTCAACTCAAATCACGGTTTGAACAATTTATAAATACATTGGAAAGTTCCCTTTCCACCCAATTCAATCTGGACATTTTAGAATCCACCCTTCCATTTAATACTTTGCTAAACTTACTAGAGTCCTACCTGGACAAACTTTCGCATGAAATATTAGACTTGGAAACGCAATTCGAAACACCAGCAGAATTAGATTTCATAACTGATGATACTAGTCAATTTATGCTGAAACGGTTAATGGAATTGGATACATGGTGTGATCAGGACACCTTGGTTTATGAGAAATTGGTCTTATCATTGAAAGAATCACTTGAGAAATCAATTCTACTAGAATCGTCTCTGATGCTCGATGAATTCACCAGGCAAGACTCTTCATCCGTCTTGAATGATATGTTGATTAGAAGCTTGTATTTAATGGTTGAGACTATTGATTCTTCTGCTTCATCTCACTCCATGGAAATCAAACTAAGAGAGATATTGACTAACTCTATTGAGACTATTAACAGAATGTTGAATGGAACATTAGGATTCATACAAGACTATGATTCCTTCAATAATATGATCAGGAATGGAGAAAAAGAAGATGATACCATTGTATTACAAAAAATCAGGCAGTTAACAAAGAAACAACAGGAAACTGAAAAATATCCATCTCCAGAAAAGGAAGCATTGGGAAACACACCAAAGTTGTTTAAAGATGACAGGCCATCTGGTAAACGCCTGTCATCATCACCATTAGCGAAACCCAATAATAAAATCAACAAACCAACCCCTATATCTGATAAGGTCATTGATTTGTTTGCCACTAAGTCAACAGATCCACGTTCCTCAACTGAAAAACATGGCATTCCAATAAAGCGTAAAAAAGTGGTCCGTTGGGGTGATACTGTTCCTCCATCTACTCCTTCAAACAGCAGTGGCTCACAAGATGTTACCCTGCAAGACGAAATGTCCACGTCTCGAAAACAATTGACGTCACCTTTGAGTAGGCTTGCAATTCAAGAGAAGGAGCTTGAAAATTCACCAATTTTTTCCATCCCTGCTACAAATTTGCCTATTAAGGAAATTACCGGTGTTGCTATAGATGATGCACGATTTGAAGCAGATGCTGATAGATCCATTCAAGATGCTGAAAGTTTTAAAAAGAGTGAGTTTAAGTTCAACATTAAGAAATTCAATTTATCTCCTTCTGTGTTAAAAGTTCCTATGTCTCCTGCTAATAAATTGACTTCCAAGTCATTGAGTCCAGCCAAAGGTGTTGGAATCGGTTCTCCAACATCTAAATTTTCATTTAATCTAGATGAAACTGGATTGAAGCTTGTGATGAACAAAACCCATCAAGATGAACTCGATGACTATGCACATGGGAAATTGAACTTAGATGTTGGTGGGAATAGCAACATGGAGTTGGACGAGGAGCTGCTGATAGATGATTAAGAATCGTACCATCTTTCTTTATTAATTGTGTATGTTAATTGAGACCAAGTAATATGTTGTCTAATATGATTTATGAACCAACTCTCTTTGTAAACTACCACGTATTCTATTTTGGTAATAAATGATTTTGATATATATTATTTATAAGAAAATATGTATAAATCCAGAAAATATGTACAAAATAAAAATGGATTTTCCCTAGAAACACAAAAGTAAAAATAAGATGATTTAATTTCTTTGAGAAAAGATATTAATCACCAAAATAGAGAGAAAAATAAAAAAAGAAAACACAAAAACTAGTTCATCAAAACGCAACAGATTAGTAAACAAAAAAAATAGTGGGGATTAAAATAGTAGACACAAGCGGAAATGGGGAGGAAGGGAAAACATAAAACATGAAAAATAATAAAAGAGAAACAAAAACAAAAATCTATTGCAAGTTTAACAGTGATAGTAATTAAACCACAGTACAATCACAAAGCATTATCCTTATTTGGATTCTTCGCTACCTTGGCTGTTGTCATTAGCTTGTTGGTCCTTGTACATCTTTTCAAACAACTTCAATGAACCGTTTTGCAATTCATCAAACTTTTCCTTAATGGTGGCGGAATCAACTTCTTCACCAGAGTTAACCTTAACGATCAATTCTCTCAATTCGGTGATTTGCTTCTTAACGTTTTCAGCTTCAGCCTTGTCAACCTTGTCACCGAATTCTTCCAATGACTTTTCAGTGTCGTTACACAATTGATCAGCTCTGTTGGTTTGTTCAATGGCTTCCTTTCTAGCCTTATCTTCTTCCTTGAACTTTTCAGCATCGTTAACCATCTTTTCAATTTCAGAGTCAGACAAACCAGAGGAACCGGCAACAGTGATGGAGTTATCCTTACCGGATGCCTTATCCTTGGCAGAAACGTTAATGATACCATCAGCGTCAATGTCGAAGGACACTTCAATTTGTGGGACACCCTTTGGAGCAGGTGGGATACCAGCCAAGGTAAAGTTACCAATCAACTTGTTATCTCTAACCAATTCTCTTTCACCTTGGAACACTCTAATTTCAACAGAGGTTTGACCAGAAGCGGCAGTGGAGAAGATTTGAGACTTCTTAGTTGGAATGGTAGTGTTTCTTGGAATCAATCTGGTAAACACACCACCCAAGGTTTCAATACCCAATGACAATGGGGTAACATCTAACAACAAGACATCCTTAACTTCACCTGACAAAACGGCACCTTGAATAGCAGCACCAATGGCAACAGCTTCATCTGGGTTGACAGCCTTAGATGGTTCCTTGTTGAACAAAGACTTAACTGTTTCAACAACCTTTGGCATTCTGGTCATACCACCAACCAAGATAACTTCAGAGACATCGGATGTGGCTAAACCGGCATCCTTCAATGCCTTCTTGACTGGTTCAATGGTCTTCTTGATCAATGGTTCCACCAAGGTTTCCAATTGAGATCTTGACATCTTCAAGTTAATGTGCTTTGGACCAGATGCGTCAGCAGTGATGAAAGGCAAGTTAATTTCAGTCGACACAGTGGATGACAATTCAATCTTACATTTTTCAGAAGCTTCTCTGATTCTTTGAATAGCCATTCTATCGTTGGATAAATCAATACCAGATTCCTTCTTAAAGGCATCGACGATGTATCTAACCAAGGTGATATCGAAATCTTCACCACCCAAGTGGGTATCACCGTTGGTGGACTTAACTTCAAACACACCGTTATCGATATCCAAGATAGAGATATCAAAAGTACCACCACCTAAATCGAAAACAGCGACAACGTTAGCATCATTCTTTTCTAAACCATATGCTAAAGCGGCAGCAGTTGGTTCGTTAACCACTCTGGCAACGTTTAAACCAACAATGGCACCAGCATCCTTAGTGGCTTGTCTTTGAGAATCATTAAAGTAAGCTGGAACGGTAACCACAGCAGATGACACAGACTTACCCAAATAAGCTTCAGCGGTTTCCTTCATCTTGTTCAAGACAAAACCACCAATTTGAGCTGGAGAGTATTTTTCACCTCTAGCCTCCACCCAAGCGTCACCGTTGGTGTGTTTGACAATCTTGTATGGAACTTGTTTGATATCTCTTTGCACTTCATTATCTTCGAATCTTCTACCAATCAATCTCTTAGTGGCAAACAAAGTGTTCTCTGGGTTGACAACAGCTTGTCTCTTTGCTGGGATACCAACTAATCTTTCACCATCCTTAGTGAAGGCAACGACAGATGGAGTAGTTCTGGAACCTTCAGCGTTTTCAATGATCTTTGGAGTCTTACCCTCCATGATGGCAACGGCAGAGTTAGTGGTACCTAAATCGATACCAATGACAGAGCCTTGCACCTTGGTGGAGTTGAATCTTGCTTGTTTAATAGCAGTCTGTAGAAACAAATTATTTGATTTATATGTTAGTATTAAGATGTAAATTCTTTTGAAAAAAAATAACTAAAACGAACAAACTATCTTCTAAAAAAACCACATCGGGGAATCAATCGGAGATGGGGAAGGAGTTTGGAAAAAAATTCGTCTAGCCAATGAAGACAAAATTATGGGAAATACATACGGTTCTTAAACCTCTTGAAAAATTAGCTAACATTATTTAAATTCTAAATACTATTGAAAGTAATGAGTTTGAATTAATGGAAAGTTGTTAGTTTGTAAATTGAAATGGAAGAAAAGAAAAGAAAAGAACTAAAAGGGGGAAAGATGAACTCATCAAGTGAAAATTTGGCCACTTTGGAAAAACGCTCATTAATAAATCATCAGGTTCCCTCAGGTTCCTCCACTTCCACCTGACTTTTGCACAGCCTGAACGCTCCAAAGTCCCCCTTTTCCGACCGGCAGCGGTGAGCGCAGAAAGTTCTCGAAGAGAAGCGAAGAGAACCTTCAAAGAGCCTTTCAAAAATTCAATGAGGTCGAGCGACGTGTTTGTGCGTCGATTTGTGGTCACGTGACCTATGGTAGACGTCTATTTATAATTGTGAAAATCGCTGTGAGGAGGGTCAAATTTAACTAACTCACTATAACCAAACCCCAATTACACACACATTAGATGATAATGTTAATGGTGTAGTTTAACAAAGAAAAAAAAATTACAAACCATAATGTACAGAGCAATCCTTTTCAAGTCAACTACTGCAAATTGTGTGCCGTTGGTATTGCGATTGTCATTACCAGGTCTTAGGACTACGGTAAGATTTCAATCGACGAAACCAACTCCGCAAAAGCAACAACCACAACAACCCCAACAGCCATCCAATGGAATACAATACGATGACGGATCGGAGAAAGTCAGATCCAGTGAAATCACTCCTCATGCACATTTCTACAGATACTTGGCTGGGCCAGTGATGAAAGTCGTTGCTGTCATGTTGGGTACGTATTTTGGATTGGATTTAGTTTGGCAATATTTAGACAATGATTTATACCCTTCCTCTCAACAAGTGGTTGGGTTTGACCAACCTTCAAGCAAATGAGTGGTCTGTGTATTGTGCATTGTGCAATGTGCAATGTGCAATGTGCAATGTGCATGGTGTGTATAATTATTAATTGATTACGTTTGTTTTATCTTTAAAGAAAAAAAATTAATATCATTTGAATTCTAATATCTAATAAAAAAAATAACCAGACTCTTGCAATTCCCTGCTGCAATTGAGTCAACCAATGTATTAAAAATAACAAAATAGTGTGGGGTGGGGGGGGGAGATAAAGAGTAAATAAAATAAAACAAAACAAAAAGAAAGCATTAACACGTAATAAAAGAAAGCATTAAATATAATATAAAAAAAGTAAGAAATATATAAAAAAAAAGTTGTGTATATATGATATGGTTATGCTGTATTCCTTCCTTTTCTTTTTTTCTTTTCAATCATGTACAATTCATTGTTGTATCCATTTACAAAAGAGATGAAAATTCAAGAAAGAAGAAATCAAATAACCTTTATTTTAGTATCAGTGAAAATGCAAAATGTAATTGATCCTTTTTTTTTCTTTTTCCAATTTTAAACCTTAACAGTCTTGGCTAATCTTTCAGCGACAGCATCTAAGAAACCAGTGGTGGTGACAAAGTCCTTCTTGTTGATCAACAATGCTAAATCCTTAGTCATGATGCCATCCTTGGAGACAGTGTCCAAGACAGCCTTTTCTAACACTTCAGCGAATTCGACAACTTCAGGAGTACCATCCAATTTACCTCTTTGAGCGATACCTCTAGTCCAGGCAAAGATGGAGGCAATGGAGTTGGTGGAGGTTTCCTTACCTTGTTGATGTTGTCTGTAATGTCTAGTGACAGTACCGTGAGCGGCTTCAGATTCAAATGCAGATCCATCTGGAGTCATCAACACAGAGGTCATCAAACCCAATGAACCGAAACCTTGAGCAACGATATCGGATTGAACATCACCATCGTAGTTCTTCAATGCCAAAACGAAACCACCCTTGGACTTGATCATTTGAGCAACCATATCATCGATCAATCTGTGTTCGTATGACAAACCCTTGGCTTCGTATTCAGCCTTGTAATCCTTTTCGTAAATCTCTTGGAAGATATCCTTGAATCTACCATCGTACTTCTTCAAAATAGTGTTCTTGGTGGACAAGTACAATGGTAAACCTCTGTTCAATGCCATCTTGAATGATGCATGAGCGAAACCAATGATGGATTCATCGGTGTTGTACATGGCTAAACCGACACCGGCACCCTTGTAGTCAAACACCTTCAAAGTTTGTGGTTCAGATCCATCGGTGGGAGTGTACACCAATTCCAATTTACCAGCCTTTGGCACAACTAAATCGGTAGCCTTGTATTGGTCACCGTGGGCGTGTCTACCAATGACAATTGGCTTTTCCCAACCTGGCACCAATCTTGGAATTTCAATGTCACCTGGTTGTTTGTTTGGACCAGATCCAATGACAATTGGTTCTCTGAACACAGTACCACCTAGAATGTTTCTGATGGTACCATTTGGAGACAACCACATCTTCTTCAAGTTAAATTCCTTGACTCTGGCTTCATCTGGAGTGATGGTGGCACACTTGACACCGACACCGTATTGCTTGATGGCATTGGCAGCATCAATGGTGATCTTGTCATCGGTGGCATCTCTGGATTGAATGGATAAATCATAGTACTTTAAATCAACATCCAAATAAGGAGTGATCAACTTTGTCTTGATTCTGTCCCAGATGATTCTGGTCATTTCATCACCATCCAATTCAACGATAGGGTTCTTCACCTTGATCTTGTCCAAGTTAATGGTGGAACAAGAGAAGTATCTAGTTGAAGTTTGGAAAGCGGAAACGGTGGTTCTTGGTAATCTGTACTTTGGGAAAGCTGAACGACGAAAGGCTTGAGCTGCTAAGGACATTTCTGAATATGCAAAATCTCTGATTTGTCTTTTTTTATGTAAGTCAACAAGACAAATTGAATAATTTAATGGAATGGAATTGAATGGAATCGAATTGAAGCAAAGAAAAGATATTCAATGGTTTTTAAGTAAAAACTGTCAATTAATTATTATTTTTTTTTCAATGAATCTTTTCAACCATCCATCCATTGTTCAGTCGCTGACTCTTTTTGCTCTCTCTGTCTCAAGTGGAATGGGTGCCCCTCGTCCTCGTCCTCTCCCGTCTTTGGTGTACCTCCCCCGCTAAATTTTTTTGTTTTCCTTTGTTTCTTTCTTTCTCACGGGAGCGTTTCGTCGATCGATATCCGATTCGAGGGGGGGGGAAGCGACTCCGGAGTAAGCTCTTAGCCCTGAGGTGCGATACCGGAGAAGAGAAACTTTTGATGCGATGAGGAGGAGGGGAGAGAGACCGTTCAATTGATTTCCCGGGGGGGAGGGCTGGCTACTACAAGGAAAAAGAGAAATGTTTCGTGCCAGTGTTATTTTTATTGGTAATAGAGAAATTGATCGCTTGGGCGGGCGGATAATGAGTGAAAATTACCCGATTTGGATGGATGATGGTGGTGCGGTTTGCAGGAGATTCTTTAGAGTGGGGTTTGGGATCTCAGTCATAGAGTTAGATTTTGATGATTTATAACATTGATTTATTTAGTTGGTTGGTTGCATTGCAATTTTCATTAAAATGAATGGAATGGGTTTTTGTAAGATTATAGAATAGAAGTGGTATATATCAAATAGATGTTTATTGGATTGGATAAAACTTATTGATTGTTTTACAATTGGATTTTACTAGTATTTTTGTACAAAAATCTGATATTATCCGTAATTTAGATATTTTATTTATTTAGTAACGTATTTAGACAATTACAATTGGATATGGGTTTGATAAGTTAAAGTAACATAACATAACATAACATAACAACATTAAACTAATAAGAATTTATACAAATATCATATAAAAGGCACAGAGGCACCATCACCTCTTTGATCGCTACCTCCACTGTACACCAAATAATCAGCACCTTCAGATGATTCTTTTCTGATGATCTGTCCTCTACCAAACAGTTCTCTGTCATCACCAGTGATCACATGTACGTCATGACCCAATGCTCGTAGCTGTGCCACCACTTTATCATCGATTCCCTCTTCCACACCGACAAATGTCACATCGTTACTGGCTGGTCCATCAGCACCTAATTTTCGATCAGTGTGTTTATGGTCCTTATGAGCAGACAGGCAAATTCTAGGCGCATCCAATGATTCTTGTGGATCGAATCCAAACAACAACATGTTCAAGTACACTTGCACATGGGCCTGTGGTTGGTTGAACCCTCCCATGATACCATATGTGGCATACAATTGTTCTTCATCTGTTGTCTCAGTTGGAGTGGTAATCATTCCCGGAATGATCGTATGGTAACTTCTCTTATTCCCTTGTAGACAGTTCTTGCTGGCTGGGTTTAAATTGAAATTACCACCTCTATTATGAAGACAAAACCCTCTGCTTGGAACTATGATCCCAGAACCGAAACTCTCATACACTGAATTGATGAACGAACATGCATTCCCGTCACTGTCTGTCGCAGTGAAGTACACTGTGTCAGATCTGAACATATCATTGGGCACACCAGTGGTTAAATTCTTGTTGACAATCGTTGTATGTGGATTAAACTCTTCACTTCTCTTCAACAAGTATTTGCCAAGTAACAGCCTTTTAGCATCCTCGGTGTAATCGACACCATGTTTCTTTTTAAAGTATTCATAATCATTGACACATTCATCAGAGTCTCTGAAACTGATTTTCAAACATTCGATAACCATATGTAAGTACTCCGCAGAGTTATGTTTCAATTCTTGTAAATTGACAACACCAGATTTGTGTAAACTGTCAATCAATCCCAATGTAAGTAATGCAATGATTCCAGATCCACTGGGTGGAATCTCCCAGAGTTTATGATCTAAGAACGTGTAACTGATCGGGTCAACAAACGTGGAAGTGTGGTTACTTAAATCAGCTAGTGTTATTGGTGACCCTCTGGATTGCATCTCTGTGACAATGGATTCTGCTATTTCCCCCTGGTAGAACCCCCGTTTCCCATGGTTAGCAATGATCTTTAAAGTGTTGGCAAAGTCTTTATTTATCATGAACTGTCCCTTGGTCGGTGGTTTACCGTTTGGTAAGAAATTCTCTAGATCTGTGGATCTCTTTCCATTTTCCCTGATTAGTGTGTCAGCTGCATCCTTCCATAGTTGTGCAGACACAGACGACACTACATACCCGTTCTCTGATAATTCAATGGCAGGTTGTAACACATCAGAGAATGTCACTTTCCCACTACCCCACCGGTCAATGGCATCGTACCAACCTGCAATTGCCCCTGGAACATTGACCTTGAAGATGGATCCAGTCTTTAATCTTAACGTTGGTAGAATATGATCTGGGAAATGGTCTTTGATGAAATCAACGGACAACTGAGACGCGGATCGACCTGTACCATTCAATCCATGGACTTTCTTCTCGTGGGCATTGTAAAACAACGCAAAGCAATCACCACCGATCCCAGTGGATGCTGGCTCTGTCACCGACAAAACAGCAGATATCGCCACACAAGCATCAACTGCATTGCCACCTTGTTGAAGGATCTGAATACCTGCCGCATTAGCCAATGGTTGAGTGGAGGACACCATACCTTTGGTAGAGTACACCGTGGATCGTCTTGAGTTGAACTGAGTTTCCATGATTGACTGATTGATTGATCAATTCTATTTAGTAACAATGGTGTTATGAAGTAAACTATTATGAAACTGTGTACCACGACTGAATTGAAAGGAAAACCCAATTTGATCATATGAAAGTGTACCACTTTTAATTCTATCGATCTCTACCAATTTGGGAAATCTGCGAAATCTGTAATAAATCAAATCACGTGACATCAGAAATCGTTATCACGTGACATCAGATTTGGTCTTGACACGTCGATCGATGCAATTGACGCGTCGCTGTTTATTTTTTTTTTGTCTTTTTCAGTTTGCTGGGTGCTGACGTAAGCCGAGTTTATCCCAGTTTCATTTTGATGGGTGGTTGGTTATGTTACGTTAGCATTGATAGTTTTAATTTTTGCTTGTTATCAAACTATGATATTATATTCCCTGATACAGTGGGTTGACTTGGTTCACCATTGGAGACAAAGACATTATACATGAATAACAGTGGAGCGAGTAGTGGGTTGTAACAATAAGTGAGTACAGTAATTAGTAAAAGATAATTTTAGAACTGGAGAAATGTAAACAGCTAAAAAAAAAACAAAAAATTCTCAACTTCACTCACTTACTATACTATGTAGGATAGATATCCGTTTGTATTACGGATATTAATGAAAATAAACCCATACAATACCCACTCAGTTGTACATATTCGTTCATTGTTATCTCACATATATACTTCATACATTTGTGTTTTGATTACCCTTATTATCTCAACCTTTTCTTGTGTTTATTTCATATCAAGGGTGTTTTGAGAAGTCAAGCGTTTTCCTGACAGTGATTTGTTTTATTTTTCTAAACCAGCTTCAGATTGCTCAAATCAAACACCAATAAGTCATTCCTTCAACAAAATCTTTAAGTAGTTCCCTTTCTTCCAACTTATAGACATTCCCTTTTCAATCATTAAACGATAAGATACCCCCGATATCCACAGACACATACCATTGACACGGTAAGCTAAGAAGACGGCATATTCCATACACACTGTAACTATGCAAATTAGAGTGTCCATCAGAACACAGTTGATTGTGTTGGTTTTATTTGTTGCCTTCTTTTCTCTGCTTGTGCTTGCCATTGTCACTGGTGTTTACTTCACCACAGTGTTCACACAATCAAGAGCACAACGGTTGGAAGTAATTGCTCAATTAAAATCGGCTCAATTAGCACAAATGCTATCGTCATACTATTACCAGATATACCTTTTGAGTACGAAGGATGCTGTGGAATCCGCATTGACATCTCAAAGAGTCGGTAACTCCACGACCGGCAGCATAGATGATGCTAACCAAGCCATTCAACAAGTGCTAGATTTGTCGGCTTATATAAATGCAGGTGCATTATATGATAGAAGTTTACATGTTATCACCAATGCAACAAATGACAACGCCCTTGCCAATGCCACTGAATCCGAACTTGATTATTTATTTGTACTTGGTAATTCTACTCCAGAAAGTCTACCAGATGGATTGCGATCTAATGGTTGTTTGTTATACGGTCCAATACTAAGTAATTTATCATACTCTTATTTTGTGTCGTTCACCATCCCCATTTATACAAATATATCTGTTTTAGTGTCGGAACCCGTCTTGGGAGGGTATTTGTCACTGATAGTCAACATCGATGAACTAAGGACAGTTACAAACACAACAACATCATCATACTACACCGGCGTCAAAATATTGGTACCCGTTACACCGATAAATAATAGGTCCCGTATTGAAGAATTCAGATATGTGTTTAATTTAAATGACCCCTTTGGAGAGTATAGTCCGTGGTTATCACCTGCCGCTACGAGTGTCTGGTTTAACCATCAAACCCAGGGGCACTTCTCGAAAACTAAAACCACATACAACAAGAGGTTGGCCATGGGTTATTCGTTGGTGTCTCTGTCATACGCAAACTGGATTGTGACCGTGGAACAAACCAGAGGGAAATTTATGAGTCCCACGGTTAAGCTGGCCAAGATTATGACAGCAGTCTGTATAGGTATTGCTGTTGTGCTTGTGATTTTGACGTTCCCACTGGCCCATTATAGTGTCCGTCCAATTGTGTATTTACAAAGAGCCACAGAGGATATAACTAGACGTCGTGGATTGAACAACAAGGCTCCATTTGAATCCAGAAAAAGACGTAGCAAGACATTTTTCCATTTCAGGAAATCATCGGATTTGAACGAAAAAACGGCCACTATAATGTCGAGAAATGATAGTAACGATTTCTCTCCAACTTCACCAATATCATACAATGAAAGTGACTCAACTCATCGTCGTAGCTTTCAAAGCGTTAATCAGCAAGCTTCTATCACGCATTCTGCGTACTCTGCATACGATGATGAAGGGCAATCAATTACCGTTCGCCGAAAGGGAATAGTGTACGATGAGTTGACAGAATTGACGGAGGCGTTTAGTGCAATGACCAAGGAATTAGATAAACAGTACACTCATCTAGAAGATAGAGTGCGTGCCAGAACTAAAGAATTGGAGGTGGCAAAGATTCAAGCTGATAAAGCAAGACAAGAAGCTGAAGATGCAAATGAAGCCAAGACTGTTTTCATTGCTAATATTTCCCATGAACTGCGTACTCCATTGAATGGTATCTTGGGTATGGCATCTGTGGCTATGGCAGAAAATGACCCTTCAAAGACCCAATCGTCACTTGAGTTAATCTTCAGAAGTGGTGAATTGTTGTTGCATATCCTGACTCAATTATTGACATTTTCTAAAAATCAATTAGATAAGACGAAATTACAAAAGAAGAACTTTTTAATGATTGAAGTTGCGTCTCAAATTAAATCAATTTTCGGTAAAACTGCAAAGGATCATAACGTTCATCTAAGGATCATCATGAAACCTACGTTTCTAGGAAGAATTATATTCTTTGGTGATTCAAACAGAATTATCCAAGTGATCATGAATTTAGTCAGTAACTCTTTGAAATTCACCCCTGAAGATGGATCTGTCACAGTGGAGATGAAAGTAATCGGCGAATACGATGAGGAGAGATCAAAGGCTGCAAACTATGAACAGGTATTCATCAAGAAACAACCGAAGAAGATCACCGATGCTGTGGTACCTATAAATTCTGACATTGATCCTTCCAAGGAAGTTGTGAATTCAGCTACACCGACAGAAGAGACCGCCGAACTTGATAAACAAAATTCAGATGGCGTGGCATCTATGAAGATGAAAGAGGTTTCATCAACACTCTCAAGAAAGAACTCATCGTCTGAAGATGAAGATGATGTTGAGTCTGAAAGTATTCACACCATGAGATCTTCACTGTATGAGAGAAGACTAGCTGACTCATATAATTTTGGTAAAACGAATGTGGTGAAGAAGATTAGCTGTCTGAATGAAGAAGATGAGAATTTCAGTAATTTTGATATCGATGACTCACATAAACTAGAATACAACGATTTCCAGGGGAAGAATAAAACATGGGTTATTCAATTCTCTGTTACAGATACTGGCCCGGGTATTGCAGAGTCTTTACAGGAAAAAATCTTTGAAGCCTTTGTGCAAGGTGACCAAACTTTGTCCAGATCATATGGTGGTACTGGGTTAGGTTTATCAATTTGCAAACAATTTTCTAAGATCATGCATGGTACCCTTATGCTAAGATCTAAGGTTGGACACGGTTCAACGTTTATATTCACTATTCCTATTCCTCAAATTGGTGAACTAGTGCTAGATTCGATTAAGGAGAAAAACTTTCAAATTGATGAATTCAGCGAGGAGTATCCAAAGGCTAAAAAAGTCTCATTTGCTAAGGATGTTTATTCTCCTGGAGGTGTCATTCAACCTAACTCAAACGAACTGTCTGACGATGAATATGAGGATGCTCACTCACCTAAATCTGCCCACATACCTGATGAAAATTCAGATACTGGTTACTTCCCATCTATGACAAATGACCATAATCAGGAGCACAACGGCTCACCTAAATTGAAGGTTAACAAGCTTGGATCTGTTTCGACTCCATCAACATATAATGATGATGATCTGGCCTCTTACTATGTCAAACCTGATTTGATTACAAGAGTGTCAACAGGTACTGCTCAACCTCAATTGCACAGAGGCTCCAGAAAAGCGTCCTCTGAGTCATTCACATCTTTTCCAGGTCAAAGGACAGTGTCAACGGATTCCTCTATTGAGCTTCAATTAAGTGAGCCTCCTTCTACTCCAACTACAGTTAACGGCGGTGATAGCACAGGTGATATGAGGATCTTGGTTGCTGAAGATAACCTAGTGAACCAAGAAGTTGTTAAGAGAATGTTGAAATTGGAAGGTTTCACTAATGTGACTTTGGCATGTGATGGTGACGAGGCCGTTAAAATTGTCAAAGAGTCTATGGATAATGGGGAAATATTTGACCTTATTATCATGGATGTTCAAATGCCCAACATGGATGGTCTTCTTGCAACGAAGATTATCAGACAGGAATATCATTATGATAAACCTATTGTCGCACTAACTGCATTTGCTGATAAGTCTAATCAACATGATTGTATCGAAGCTGGTATGTCTGGTTTCTTGGCTAAGCCAGTGAGAAGAAACTTATTAAAGAAAATTATTCATGATTTCTGTCCTAATGTGGGTTCACCTACTAGTCCAACCAATCCTTTTAATACTCCAAAATCGAGATCCAGATCAAACACGGGATCCAGCATTGGAACAGTTGAAGATTGTGTTTCTGGTACTGCTTCCCCAAGTAGCAGAACAGCCAATAAAAGTTCTTACCTTGAGCCAACCATTGATGAAGAGTAATGCTTTTGAAAATTATTGATTCTTTGGTTGCTCTTTCCTCTAAACTGAAAGGTTCACTCTTTGTTCCTCCTGTAGTATTATTGTATCTACTCTTTGTCTATATCTTTCCTACAAATTAATGACAGTCGTTTTAATAAATTAGAACCCGATATCGTAATTCAGTAAACAATCTATAAAACATGTATTATTACCTTTTCAATGCCAGAAACTTTTCATGCAATTGTTGGGGATTAAATGAGCATACTAAATCATCATCACTATCATCATCCTCCAATTCTATATCCCGGTGTTTTTTCTTGGGAGGACTTGTGTATTCTTCCATACGCTTCATATTAGTATCCCATTTTCTCTTCTTCTCAATTAAATCATGTTTGGATAACTCAAGACTCTTATTACTCTTTGCGATCTCTTTTTTCAGTAACGAGGATAATTTATTAGATTTTTCCATAGCTTTAGCTCTGCTGCTTTCGGACTCTTTTTGGAACATCTTTCTGGTTGGATCAAAACCTATTTTGTCCATAATTTTTGGGGCAAAAGCAGTATTTAATGTTTCTCGCTTTCTAGCCTTTACCTCTTCTGTATCTAATCTGGAATCTCTTAGAACTTGACCACCAGTCATTCCTGATAGTTTCTTCCGAAGTTCATTTTCTTTTTGCCTTCTCAGTTTTCTGGCCTTTTCCGATTTGATGTCAGTTATCAATTTCGGATCAGCATACTTATCATTAAAGAATGCTTTAGTACCTGGGTTTGTTGCATATAGTCGACCTATCTCACCATCTCTATCAGATCGTGGTGCCCATGTGTCTGATGCTAGGTGTCCGCTCAAAACAGAGCGACCCTTCTCGTCAGTGCCCCTTCCCATATACATTGCCTGTTTCACACCATTTTCTCTTGGGTCAAACAATCTGAAATTTCCATTTAGTTCCACTCTTTTAGATGCAGTTTTATTAATTTGAAGTTCAACATGGTAATCACAATATTCAGATACTGACTTATTGACAGGTGTTGTGCATTGCGTGCCATCTTTCCTAAGTGATTTACAGTATCCAAAATCTCTAGAGCAACCTATCTCTACTATAGAATTGCAATCATCCTTTAAAGTCAAACAAAACCCACGCTTGTTTCCAAAAGGAAATATACCTGGATTCAACACCGCAATAACATCACCAACGCTAAGTTTCCAATACCTTTCAAACGCCCCCTTGAACAACAATAAGGAAAGCTCCTGCTTGAAATTTGAAAGACGTATCGTAATATACTTTGATTTATTGTCAGATGTATTCTTTCTCTCACTTTTTGATACTATCACACCAAATATTATATAATTTGAATACTTTGGTGGATCGAAATCTGGTGGCTCCACTCTTGCCAGTACATGTTCAACTCTCATGAGTTTCTTTTCACTGAAGAGTTCCTTTAACACCGATTCATCAATATACCTTTTTTTAAGGTAATACCCAGAATAAGTATCCCTCTCATTAACTGTTTTATTCAATCGCTCATGATCAAAATCTAAGTTAAATGAATACACTCGAGAAGTGAGCAGTTCTTCATCTTGTTGTCTTCTTTTTTTAGCTTCTTCGTCCAACTTTTGTTTATGTGTCATGAAATTTTGCAAAAAACTTCCAGACTCCTTGCTTTCTCCAGATGACTTATTTGTTATACGTTTATTTGATATTTGAATTTTCTTCTTGAGGATCTTTTCAGCTTCCTTTGAATATGCAGTTTTCTTCTTGAAATAGCTGGATTGCTGGCCTCGATCATTAGCCAAACGTGGATCTTCCTCCTCATCAGAGTCTATTAACTCGTTTGCATCCTCTTTCTGCCTTTTCTTTAGTTCTCTGACCCTACCTAGTTCTCTCAAAATTTCTTGTTCAATGTCTGATAATTCGTCTTCTATATTAGATCACCGTAAACGTGTAAGGGTTAGAGAGTTAGTAATTGCAAAACAATCTGTTTAAAACTGAACAGACATTAAATACATACCATCCATTATGAATTTAACAGAAACAAGAAATTGGATAGTTACCAATAATCTTTAAAAATGATTGACTGTGTTTAAATAAGTCAAAAACCATTCCAGTTATGTATGTTACACGAAGTGAATCTCTCTCTGGAAATGTCATATATCCAAATCGGGAAAATATAAATGTTGGCACAGCCTAATAAAATTGGAAACGTTCTATACATCTGTACACCAGAAAGATTTCCAAATATTTTTGTTTCGAAGATAAAAACGAAAACATACACAAGGCAAAGGAAACCCATTGAACAAATAGTAAAGTTGTTCCCTTCAATTGGCTCAATTTTATGGATACTCTTGTCGGCATTGTTTTCAATCATTAAAAAGGAACAATGGAAAACGATTCTCCTAAGGATACTTTCCCTGGGAAACAGGATGAAAGTCCTGCTCAGCCTGTAACTGAGCAGTCATCGTCTTCTCACGAACCAGAGACAACTCTAGTGCAAGAAGAAGAACAACGACAGAATGAAGTGGCTTCAACTGCTCAGCAGAATATCATAGATAATCAGGGTCCTGAAATAGAGGAAGTATTAGCCACCGAACCAATGGAAATTGATCTTTTGGTCAACGATGCTATAACTGATCTTCCAGTGGTTAGTTCAGATAATGTTATCATTGACACTGATGTTGAAGCTACTCCACAACCAGGGGAAACGGAAGAAGCAGAGAATATAGTCATAACAAATGATATAAATGGATCATTGAATGGACCAGTGGATAGTTTACAAGGTGCCCAAGGGGAACTAGGTTTACCTGCTGCCACTGAACCAGAATCTAATGAGCAAAGTTACTCACCAGAGAAGGTGGACCAACAAGATGTTCCCGAAATCGAGACAGTCGACACCCCAATTGATACTACTAATAAAGAGTTACCAAATGAATCAGCATATTCATCATCTGAATTGACGGATGTTGACTATCAAAATATTGCCGCCTTTGCCCAGATTGAAATTGATCAACTAAGAAACCTTGACCAAAACATCGTTAAACGGTTACAAGCCAAATTGAATGAATTTGAAGAGTTAAAATCTACCTCTACTATTATTCAACTTAATTTTGAACAGTTCCGCCATTTAACCACTAAAAAAATTAGCAACTTCAAAAGTAAAATTTCAACATATGAAGAACAAGTATCTTCTTTTGAACAAAAGGTCGACACACTTCAAGAACAGAATGATCTACTTCAAAAGAAACTTGATTCAGCAGTTGAGGAATCCACTAGGAGCAACTCTACTGTCCAGCAATTCAACCTAAAATTACAAGAATTGAACGATGGCAAGAGATCTGCGTTTGAAATGTTAGATCAAAAGCAATCACAGCTCATAGAAAGTTCACAGGAAATAAATAAACTTTCAGCATCAATTAAAGACCTAAGATCAAAACTTTTGGAAACGGAGACATCTAAAGAAGAACTTTCATCGCAAATCACTAAATACAAATTCAATGAAAGTAAATTGCAACAGGATCTTGAACTAGTCAAACAACAATCAAATTGGTATCAATCTGAGTTGAAAAACAAGTCTGATGAATTACAGTTATTGAGGGAACAGAAGAGAAATGAAGTTACAAAGTTGGAATCTCAACTGGAAAAGTATAAACAAGAGAGCAGTATTGCTAAGGCCACCAACCAAAATCTTTCTGATTCACTTAAGGATATATCTGTGAAGTACGAACAATCATTGTTACAAGTTAAGAAGGCATCTGATAAATTAGCATTAGAACAACAGAAGTACACGGAAGAACTTGCAGCTAAGAATAGACTCACTGACATACTCGAAAAGTCTAGTTCCGACAGAAAAGAGAGAATTGAAACATTGGAAAAACTTTTTGAGGAAACCTCTGAAAAAGTCGCTAAAGATGAAGCCGACTATAAATCACACTTTGAGAAGTTACAAGATCAAATAAATGAACGTGACGCTAAAGTGAAGGAATTGGAGGAAACGATTGGTGAACTAACTCAAGGTAACATTTCTGATATGGATAACTCTAATATCCTTGGTGGTTTATCTAACAGCCATATCTCTCTTTCGGCATCTGGTTATAAGACATTGAAAGGTACCACTTATTCTCTAACAGAACTAATTGCTGATACTAATAGATTGAGAAGAGATCTCGTTCGTGAGAAAAGAGCCAGAACAAAAGCAGAGGAAGAGCTGGCTACTATTTTCAAAGAATTAGAGCGTAGACTTCCTCTACTACAATCCTATAAGGACAAATGCAATGAACTTGAGGTGAAGGAGGGCCAAATGTCTGTTGTTATTGACGGTTTGAACAAAGAAAAGTCAATGATTCATACAAAGTTGGAGGTTTCCAACAAAAAATGTGATGAATTACAGTTACAAATACGAAAACTTGATCAATATAAGGTTGATCTTAAGAGGCAACTATGTGTTTTGCTTTCTCAGATTACTTTGAGGGATGCTGGTGAATCTCCTTTAACTAGAGATGAAAAAGCATATTTATCCAAATTGGTTCAAAATCCTGAATCCAATGATTCAACTGACACTGACGTGTTAATAACTGAGAGATTGTCAACTTTCAAGGATATTACCGATTTAATTTCCAAGAATGAACAATTGCTAATTATCTCCAGAAACTTAGGGAATGAGCTTGAGAAGAGAGAACATAATGGTCAAAACTTGGTTGAAGACGGTGAGAATGAGGCCGTGTCAAGAGCCACGGAAGCTATAGTTAAGTTGAAGGAGCAATTGAAACATACTGAAACTCAATTGAAAGCTGTCAGCGACAGCAGAGACATGCTTCAGCAATTGATCCAAACTGGTTCCTATTCATCTAACGATAACAAGCATCACGATGAGAATTTCCACAATGAAAGAATCGATGATCTAAAGGAAGAATTAAAGCAAACCAAAGAAGAATTGAAGACTTTGAAGAAGGATGCCGACAAACAAGTGTTTGAGCTCCATTCACAGTTGCAAACTCTTTCTGTGGAAAAATCTAACGTTACATTGGAACTCTCTCGTGCAAATTCTTCTATTGAACTTCTAGAACAAAAGTCGAAGTCCACTCAATATTTGTATGATTCGGCAAAGGTCGAGGTTGAACAACTAAGGGCCAATGCATCTAATATGCAAAATAACTTGGCCAAGCTTGAGCTAAGATGTCATCAATTATCGGATGAATTACTTGATACAAAGTCGAAGCAATCTAATCTGGAGGTGCAAATCAAAAGTTTGTCTTCTGAAAAAGAGGTTTGGAAGACAGTGGAACAAAGATTAAGAAATGATATAACTCAATTACTTGATGACAAATCTAAATTGAATACAACTATCGTCAGATTGCAAACACTAGACACAGAAAGACAAACAAATAATAAGGACTCCTTTGATCGTTTGAATTCGAATATCTCGGCATTGGAAAAGTCATTGGATTCGATGAAGTACAAGTATGAGGCTAGTAATGAAGAAATCAAGAGGATATTGCATTCCAAGAATGCCGATGCTCAAGCCTATCAACAACGAATTGACTCGTTGTCATCTCAACTATCTTCTGCTAATGAATCATTAATCGTCAAGAACTCTGCTGTTGAAAAACTCACCGCACAAGTGGAAGGATTAAGAAACAAATATGAAGATATTGCGAAGAGAAAGAGTTCTGCGATGGCTGCTTTGTCTTCTACAACTGAGACCTCAGATGATGTTACTGCGTTAAAACAAGAATTGACAAATGCTTTAGAAGATTTAGATTCTGTCTCTAAGAGTGCAGAAGAATATAGAAATGTTTCTGAAGCTGCCGAAAGAGAGCTAGCGGCATTAAGTGAAAACTATGAAAAGTTCAAATCAGTGTCTGATGCTAAGATTGCTGCTCTCACAGATGAAATTGAACAAGCTACTACAAAATTACAGGAAGTTACTGCTTCCAGGGACAGCATCCAGTCAGAGTTAATTTCTTCTAATTATGACTCACGCTTGAAGTTTGATGAGTATGAGTCTAAGATCTCTCAATTAAACAAGACCTTTGACACTTTTGAAAGTATTAAGGCTGATTATGAATCCAGATTAAAGGTGTTATCAGATGATGTTATCGAAAGAGATTCGTTGGTTAACACCGCTAAATCGGAATTGAAGTCAAAGATCGATGAATTAGAAGCTTTGTCTGACGTTAAGGATGAGTTGAAGACTCAGGTTGAATCATTAACAGAAAGAATAAAAAAGATTGAGGACGATTTGACTTCCACTAAGAGCGAATACTCTACTGCTGAGGAAAATTGGAACATACAAAGATCAACTTTTGACGAACAAATTAGAATCAAAGATGTCAAGATTTTGGAATTAGAGACTCAAAACAGAACCTTGGTAAACCAACTGGAAGTGTTCCCATCCCAATTTACTGAAGGTGAAGCATCTGGTGATATGAAGAGTTTAATCTCATATCTCTATAGAGAACGGGATTCTTTATCACAACAACTAGAGTATTCTAAATCTGAAGAAAAGAGAATAAGACAAATTCTAAATAACTCAGAAAATGAATTAAAGGAAATGAAGGCTGATCTTGTTAAGGCGAAAGAAGTTGCTGAGGCGGCTGAAAAGGATACTGCATTGTTGGAGAAGTTGAAGGAAAATTCACAAGAATTGCAGCTTTATAGAGACAGTCTCAAAACTGTTAGGGCTCAAAATGAAATGTACTGCAAGAGAGTCGATCAACTTGAAGAAAGATTGTCATTTGTTAATAAATCATTAGAGCCTTTCCAACAAGAAACCGCAAACTTGAAATCAGAATTGGAAGTTAAGGATGCACAAGTCAAATTACTCACAAACCAATTGGACTTCTGGAAATCACGTGCGGAAAATTTGGTGCAAGGTGAAGAAAAATCTAGTGAAAAGGAAACCCAATTATCCAATGATGTCAAGGAGCTATCAGAGAAGTTAGATGAACGTGAGAAGGCTTTGACTGAAACACAAGCCAAATTTGACAAGCTTAGAAAAGAGTTCCTGGAGAAGTTGACCGCTATTAAGAACGACAAAAACAAGGCTGTTTTGGAGAAGATAGAATTTGAGAAAAAGGTTAAGGAACTTGAAAGTAAGCTCGAAGAGTATGCAAAATCAAACTCCTCAACAGAAAAGGGTTCCAATACAGAAACTGAATTGAAGAATGTTATTTCTAAGCTTCAAGCTGAATTAGAAGACGCTACTGATGCCAAGCAAAGACAAACCAACATTGTTAATAAGCTCTCTAATGATATCAAGACTTTAAAGGGTGAAATTAAAGAGTTGAAGAAATTGGGACCAGCTGAAGAGGCGATTTCTAAACTGAAGCAAGATTTTGCTAAAGAGAAGGAGGAAGCGTTGAAAGCAAAGGAGGAAGAATTAAAAATTTCCTCTAATGCCTCACCTGAGTCTTCAAATGGAGCTGTGAACTCCGCCGATATTGAAGAATATAAGAAGAAGATACAAGCCGAATTAGATGCTAAGATGGCTGAAGAACTAGAGGCCCATAAGAGAAAGATCAGAGCTCCAACTAATGCAAAGATCTCTCAGATCATCGAACAAAGAATCAAGGCCAGAAATGCACAATTGGAAAGTGAATACGAAGCTAAGATGAAGGAACTAGATGAAAAAGCTGCTTCATTAGATTCTGGAGCTCCGAGTAATATTTCCGCTGCCGATTTTGAAACCGAGAAAAAGGCTTTACTGGAGAAGTTTGAGGAAGAGAAGGAGAAGTTGAAGAAAGATACAGCCACTGCTATCAGAAAGGAAACAGAATTTAGAGATAATTTGTTGAAGAAACAATTAGCCTCATTGAAAGAACAAGTGAAGAAACTTCAAAATGAAAAGAATACATCTACAATCTCTGTAAATGCTGCTCCTGCACCTCAAGTTCCTTCTGTTTTTGGTGCACCTCTAACTAATCCTTTCGGTGCTACTTCTGCTTCAGCGACACCATTCTCATTTAATGCTAATGCATTTGCTTCCTCTACACCATTTGTTCCTAGTGCTGCTCCTGCTACTAATGGTTTACCACAGAGACCAGATTCTGGATCCCAAAAAAGACCATCTAGTGATGGTACTGAAGAATTACCAGAGAAGAAGGCCAAGACTGAAGAAAGTAATTAGTGTATTGTTAGAAGAAGGACAACAACATGTATATTTTCGATGATTATTTTTTAATATTTGCTTTTTAAGTATTTGTTTTATTATTATGTGTTTTATTAATTGTTTAAACTATATTACTACTATGTATAAAATATAAAAATGTAGAAACCTAGAAAAGAAGACTGGAAATGGAAAACAAAGAAATGAAGAAGGATAGAATTAGTAAATAAGGTAGATATTTTCTGAATCAATAGATGAGAACTCCACTTGTCTCTTATTACCTGATAATTCGACAATAGTTCCATCGATACAAATTTTGGATAATCTTGGAGGCATGTCATCACCGATGGTCAATGTGACTCTGTCACCAGTTGGAACTTTAATGTAACGAACCAAAGGATTCTTCGTGTGTTCTCCATGATTGTATGCTTGATTCATTATCTGTAGAGTGATATCACTGGACACGTGATTAAAATACAGTAAATGTAAATCACGTGAGTCTGGTTTAGACTCTGGGGAAATCTCAAATGCCTTTTCGAATCTTGGCATGGCAGTGACGACAAAGTAACTCAATTTGTCCTTGTTAATGATATCGCCGTTTATAGCTATCGTTCCATTAAATGCAGGGTTTGTCTCTAGTAGTGCATTAGCAGCCATTCTGAATCTATCATTTCCAAATTTGCGCAACTCAGGGGTGTCGGATTCACCGACTAGTGTCGCATGTAGACACCACGAGCCGACAATGAAGAAATTTAGAGAATCGATTTGATCTATGGCAGTGCCCAGTTTAGTGATATGAGCATCACCGGTGAATTTAGCGTTGTACAAAGGGAAAGGATGCTTCTCAGCTGTGGTCAGAAACGATTTGATTGCGTTCAATGGGGATGCAATCTCTAATGAATGTGACAATGCATTCCCGGTTCCTTGAGGCACTGGAGTGATCAGAAATGAGTGGTTTGTGTGAGTTGGTAGAAAGTTGATGAATTCATTGATTGACGTGTCACCGGAGATGAACACTATCAAATACTGGTCACTCTCAGTGGATCTAGTAAATGACGTGGCAAACAATGGTATCGAATCTGGTGACTGGGTTTCAATGTACGAATGTTGCAATTGAAGAGCAGTGAACAATGGTTTGATGATTTGCCTGTAGAATGATTTAGTTGGCACTCGTTTACCGGATTTAATGGAGTCTAGCACGATAATCTTGGATTCAGTGATGTGGGTTGGTAAATTTGTTCTAGATATATGAATCACTTCATCAGAATCAGATTGTGTAGATGGGTCACTTTTGTCATTGTCATTGTATGAAAAGGAATCCTCGGTTTCAATTAATTCGATTGGAGATGAACCATCTATGGAAATGGATAAATGTGACGACATTAGATATCGGGATTTGAACAAATAACAGAGGGTTGGTGGTGATTGATGTTTAATTGACAAAGGATTACGAATTCAAAAAGGCTACAAAACAAAAAGTACATTTACCCAAGGTTTATTCAACGTCGGTGTTCAACACTTTTATGTGTGTATGTATCTTAAAAACTGTGGATCTCTCTGTGTGTGATTGAGAGAGAGAGAGAGATCCATGTTGGGCTATTGACACTTGTCAAATAATTGGCAGATTTAAAATCTCTTATTAACCCGTTAAATATGATTGGCAGTCGTAGTCATCGCAGACGACGGGTTTTGCCGGTATAGGAAAATTTAAGCAGAGTCTTTGACTATGTCAAGAGGTTAGTTAACCAAGGACAACAAACAACAAGAAAACACATCTAGTAACCAATACATTGTAATCGATGCCACAGTTGATTGCAAAACAGTACACGGGGAATGAATGATCAAAACGATCTGTTTTAGAGAAGATTTCAGCCAGTCGTATATTTAGATATATATTCTCTTGTTTTTTTTTTTTGTTTTGTTTATTTATTATTATCAACTAACACAGTTGTTAAATGTATTAGAACGATAAAAGCCCGACATTGATACATATAATTATAAAAAAAAGACAAATTCAAAATAACGAATGAGTCAATAACTAGAAAATAGATATTAAATGAAACAATGATGATTGATTTGGGTTGAATTATTAAAATTCGGTTCAGTAGTTTGAATAGTCATTTTATAGGTAGCCAATGAGATCTCTTGAAAAAGTGATCCTCTTGAGGGGTCCCTTACTTAAAATCCATCTCATTTACGGGGCTTTTCTCTGGCATTTGAAAGTAGATATATTCTCCACCAACCACTGGTTACCTATATTACTCCTGTACATATATATATCAAATATCTTGTATACTATAACTAGGTATGGTACACTACAATACTATCGTATCGTATCGTATCGTATCCAATACTATTACTATTACTATCAACAAACAAACAAAATATACCCACTGTAAACTAGACTAAATAAACTCCCCGATCCATATACATTCGAACACCCGCCAGGAAAGGGAAGGGGAAATTTCACCCGTGCCAACCAGCCAGGGAAGGCCAGCCAGGTGCCAGGTAGTGTAACACCCAATGAGCTTCACTTTTTTTTTGCCCCCTGGTGGACTTGTGTCTCACACGACGAGATTCCTCCTGCTTTCCCAGTCTCCGAGCCCCCAAGTTCCCCCCCCCCAGTCCTCCTCTCCCGTCTCAGTCCATTTTTGGTCATTTTTGTCAATTTTTTTTTCTCTTCTCTTCACACTTTGTTTATTTAAGGTGCAAATTTCCGATTTTAAAGTATTTACTCTGAGCTTTCTTTTCTTTAAAAGATGATTTCTCTTTTGTTTTATATATAGATATATATTTACATAATCTTCTTTTTTCCTTTCATTTAAGTTTCTTTCTTGAATAGTATAGTTATAATAGTTTCTTGTTTACTTGTCTCTACGTAGTTAAGTTAATAATATACTGTTTCTTTAAAAAAAAAAAGAGAAGAGTTTTTTGAAAAAAAGAAAAGAAAAGACCATACTAAAAAAAAACCTCATCATGGAGTCATTAACTAGAACATCTATGGCTGTTTGTCCATTTGTCAAATCCCATTCCACTGCTTCTATTAAAAAATTAGCTAAGAATTCATCTTTGGCATCCAAGGCCCTTGGTTGTCCAATCATGGGTCCTGCCATCGCTTCAAAGAGACAATACTCCACTCCTTCCAAGCCAAATCAAGCTCAAGCATCTGATGATTTAGTCAAGGCATCTCACCAATCTGCCACTACTACTGCTGCTACTACTGGTGCATTCAACTCCAAGGAAACCGCCACTGACTACGATGGTGTGTTCCAACAAACCATTCAAAAGAAAAGAGATGACTCTTCCTATAGATTCTTCAATAACATCAACAGATTAGCCAAGGAGTTCCCAAAGGCCCATTTGACACAAGAAGAGGATAAGGTTATGGTTTGGTGTTCCAATGATTACTTAGGTATGGGTAACAACGAACAAATTTACAACACTATGATCAACACTATGCAAAAATACGGTGTCGGTGCAGGTGGTACCAGAAACATCGCTGGTCACAACAGACACGCCATTGCATTGGAGTCAGAGTTGGCTGCCATCCACAAGCAAGAAGCTGCATTGGTGTTTTCCTCGTGTTTTGTGTGTAATGATGCCGTTTTGTCGTTGTTTGGTAGACAATTCAAGGACCTGGTTATCTTTTCCGATGAATTGAACCATGCTTCCATGATTCAAGGTATCAGAAATTCCAGAGCTAAGAAACACATCTTCAAGCACAATGATTTGGAACACCTTGAAGCATTGTTAGCTCAATACCCTAAATCTACACCAAAGTTGATTGCATTTGAATCCGTGTACTCTATGTGTGGTTCCGTGGCTCCAATTGAGAAAATCTGTGACTTGGCTGAGAAATACGGTGCCTTGACCTTCTTAGACGAAGTTCATGCCGTTGGTATGTACGGTCCACACGGTGCTGGTGTCGCTGAACACTTGGATTTCCAAGAACATTTGGAATCTGGTATTGCATCACCAAACAAGAGAACCATCTTGGACAGAATCGACATGATCACCGGTACCTTGGGTAAATCCTTTGGTGTCGTTGGTGGTTACATTGCCGCATCTGCGAACATGATTGATTGGATCAGATCCACTGCTCCAGGTTTCATCTTTACCACTTCGTTACCACCTGCCATCATGTCTGGTTTGACCACCTCTGTCGGTATCGTCAGAGAAAACATTGAGGACAGAATCAACCAACAAAAGAACGTCAGATACGTTAAGAAAGAATTTGGTAGAATTGGTATTCCAGTGATGCCAAACCCATCACATATCGTGCCATTGTTGGTCGGTAACGCTGCTGATGCTAAGAAGGCATCAGATGCGTTGTTGACACAACATCAAATCTACGTTCAAGCTATCAACTTCCCAACTGTTGCCACCGGTGAGGAGAGATTGAGAATCACACCATCTCCAAAGCACGGTAAGGATGTCTGTGATGCCTTGATTGACTCTGTTGATCAAGTTTGGAAGGACTTGTCATTGAAGAGGGTCGCCGATTGGGAACAAATTGGTGGTCATTGTGGTGTCGGTGTCGCTAATCCACCAGTTATTGAAAACTTATGGACTGATGAAATGATGAAATTGACTAACAGTGACTTGAACAGTAACGTTCATAACCCTGTCATCAAGCAATTAGAAGTGTCTTCTGGTATCAAGAAATAAGTTGCTGATGGAACATCACCCACACCCACCCAAATTGCTGAAAGAAACACACACCATATAAAAACCCCCTATAAAAACCCTCTCAAAAAAATATTAATTCTTCCAAATAAACCCCTCTTTAAAACATACAAAAAAAAGTCTTTAATTTATTCTCTCTTTTTACCTCTTGTTTATAATGTATATAGTTAAGTTCCAAGAAACTAGCTTTATAATGTCTACCTAAATAATATCTTTCAGCAACACATACAACTTTTCCAGGCGGTGTAACCAAAAAAAAAATTTTTTTTTCTTCATACTTTAAAAGGCATTTATCTAGTAGAGTAGTTTGAATCTACTAGATGTTTGAAAGTAGAGAAAAGAGAGATTTTGAAAGTAGTTTTGTAATACTATAATAGTCATTGGATACAATAGAGTACCATTATTGTTATCTGTCATTACAGTTATACTTACACTTACATAGGGAAAAATGGCACCAAGTGGGTTTAAATCTAAGGAGACAAAGACGCAAACAGAGAACTCTGTTAATAAGCTTTTAAGTACTTACTTGAATACAACCACTACAATAAAAACTAATAGCAATGGAAAGAATACCAGTAAGGGGTCATCTGGTGCTGCTCAGATCAACAATCTATCGAAAAACTTCAAAACGTTAAGACAAAGCAAGGCCAGCATACAGAAACAAAAGATCAGAGAGAGAAAGTCAAAGTCCAAGGAAGTGAAGAAGAATTTACAAATTAAGCAAAGATTGGACACATTAGTGCAATTGAACGATAGTAATAACGATAACGCTGATAAGGTGAGGAGACAGATCATCGAAAAGAATTTGAAGAATGTGCAATCATGGCAATTAACAGAAGATGATCAAGAAGAATATGAGGAATTACAAAACAAATTAATTGAATTGAAATACGGTGATCAGAAAAAACGGTCAAGAAAGGCTAAACAGATAAAGAAGAAGGAATTCAATGACAAAATCAAAAAGGGTCATATCAGTGTTCCTGGATTGACACCAGGTTTAGCACCTGTTGGTGAATCCGACGATGAAGACGATGAATCGAGTGACGATGATGGAGCCTTGAATGGATTCAAGGATGATTACGATAGTTATAACTGATCGACCAATTGTGTTTTGTATTATTTGGATACTTGTCTTTACGTTTAATAGAAATTTGCATTTTGTACTAACTATGGGTATCGATCGATAAAAAAGGTAAAAAAGTAAAAAGTAAAAAAAACCAGTTTTAAAAAATTAAATTATTTTTTTAATACACAGACAATTAAAAAGGAAAAAATGTGAATTTGGAATGGTTGATAACTATGAACTATATACATGAATCTATTAATATTGTTAAACCTTTATGGCCTTTTTTTTTTTGGTTGTAAAACAAAAACCAAAGAAGAAGAAAAAAAGATCATCATTTTTCATTTCTTCTTTTCATCTTCTGGAGTTATTATAGCACCACCGTTTTCAAATGGAGCTTCTTTTCTAGCATCATCCAACATCTTATCCAATTTTTGTTTCTTTAAGTGTAATTGAATACACTCTTGATACTCTGTCCACATATCTTCACATTCATTTGTGATGGATTTCCCCTTTAAAAACTTTTCAGTGTACCATTCATTGAAACAACGATCGTATTTCTGCTTCAAGGGCGTGCATTCAGGGGCAAATGAGGTAGACATTAGATTTCCCATAATATTATCTGATAATTTAATGAAACGGTATGATGGGTAACCAACAAGTTGAAATTGTATTAGAACAGTTAACGCTGGAGACAGCTTATCCAATATGGTACTTTTGTATTGTATGGCATTTCTGTCTCCTTCCGAAACACACCAAAGAAAAAAAAAGGTGCGAACACCCTTACACCAGAGAAGAACGTCTTGTCTCTCGGCTTATCTCTCATAAAGTGCACCACCGCACAGTGAAGAATTACCGGGATAATCAATTGAACCCGGGAAATTACATTTTCATAGAGATTAGTCTACCGTCCCGTACCATCAGTTAATTTTTACTCCTCATTAATTGGCTATTTCTTGTGTAATGGTAATGTGTATTTTAATGTACGATGGTAATGTTACCATATACCTTGTACCATGTATCACCGGGTATTTTGTATTTTTCTTTTAAGCATTCACCCAACAGGTATTATGGTATTATGGTAATCATGTAAACAAGATGAGGGGCGAAGATACAACTCCGAGAGATAATGAGTCAAAATTCAAATGGATTCTCCAATAACAGATAATCAATAACCATTTTGTTTAAATACCACAGACGATCCTCTGAAAAAAAAAGGGAATATTTATTTAGATGTTACCTGTATCTTGTAACTTGTAACTTGTAATTCAATTCAAATATTGCTAAAATTGTGTCTTCTGTTGTCTCGTTTAAATTAAAATTAAATTCGAACTAACGAAGAAGAAAGCGGCTCCGATCTGATTCAAATCTGAGAGCAAAAAGAAAAAAAAATTACACACACACAATTTTACAAATTTTGACAGGTTTTTACATATATATATATATATATATATATATATACATAGTTTTACACATTTTGGTTGACAAATAAAGATAACAATTTTTTTTTCTCTTTTGGAATCGTTAAATAAACATTGATCCATCGATACACGATACACACAATATGTTTAAAACTGTTGTTAAGAGTTCATTGTCCTCTTGTTCAAGATACTCCTTGATCGCAAGATTCAATTCCACTGCAGCCAAAGCTGCAACATCAACGTCTACCAAGATTTCATCATCAACCACCGGTAAACAAGATACAACAAATTCCCAGTACAGAAACACCGGATTGGACGGTTCATCTACGATCTGGGTGGAATCAGTCGACATTCAAAGAAGACTTCAACCAAAGGATAGAGTCACTTGGTGGGACATTTTGAAGAAACAAGAGGAGAGAAAGAAAAACGGTACCACCAGTGATTCATTCACCATTGACGATGTGAAGACCACTAACATTGTCGAGAAGACACGTGGTGATGGGTTCTCGTATTTAGTGTTGCCATTTAAAAACGATAAAATATCTAGAGATTTTTACATTAACCCTGTCGGTAGATTGAGATTTGGTCATTTGTTTCAAGATTTGGATTCATTGGCTGGTAGAGTCGCTGCAAAACACTGTGCCCCTGCGGAACCAATGATTGTCACTGCATCCATTGATAGAATTTACTTGACTAAGAAAGTTGATGAGATCCACAAGTATGATTTCGTCATTGTCGGTTATGTCACTTACACTGGTAGATCGTCTATGGAGATTTGCATCAAGGGTTTCTCATTCGAAGAGAACACTCCACAAGAGATCACTCCTGACATTATCGATAAACACAATGATAAATGTTTCCTATCTGCTAACTTTACCTTTGTTGCTAGAAACCCAAAGACCCATAAGGCCCATCCAATCAACAAATTACTACCAACTAGTGAAGATGAATGGATTGATTACAAACGTGCAGAATCTCACAATGCATCAAAGAAACTAAGAGCTAAACTTGAATCATTGGATAAAGTTCCCCCAACCAGCGAAGAGTCAACAATGATCCACAATTTGTACAATTCATCAAAGGCATTGAAGAAGATCAAACCAAAGCCAAGAAACATTGAATTTATGAAGGATACAAACATCTCTGCTACACAGATCCAACAACCTCAATACAGAAATAGAAACGGTATCATATTCGGTGGTTACTTGTTAAGACAAACTTTTGAATTGGCATACTGCGCCGCCGGTGCCTTCAGTAAGGCGTGCCCGAGATTCATCTCCTTGGATAGAGTCACTTTCAAAGTTCCTGTTCCTGTCGGTATCGTGCTATTGGGTAATGCTGAAGTGTGTTACACTGAACACATTCATGACACTGATAAGATTAAAAACCAACAATCTAAATCAATACAAGTGTTGAATGAAGTGCTGCAAGACTATGACACCTCTGCTAATGAATTAAGCACTGATAAACAAGAGCATTTCTCTTCCCCAGGTACTTTGGTGCAAGTTAAGGTTGACACTAAGATTAGAGCATTGGATCAGGATACTGATGATGTCACAGAAAGTGGTACTTTTGTGTATTCTTTCTACGTTCCAAGAGATGCTAACGGTGAATTTGACTCTCCAGGTTACTGCTCCGTCATTCCTCAATCTTACTCAGAAATGATGGATTACGTGGAGGGTAGAAGAAGAGCATATGAAACTGCATCCTATGCTCAACAATTGAAATTGAGCGGTCATTGACTATTCCATAATTGGTTGAATTATCCTATTTAACTGCTATATACACAACTCTTTATATATTCATAATTTATTTTAATATTTGCGTTTTTTTTTTATTTATTTATTGGTTTTTATTGTTTTTTTTTTCTTATTACTTACACATCGTTTCAAGCTTTCCTGCCAGGAAATGTGAAACTAATATCTAATATCTAATTACTATATAACTTTATTTTTAATACAGAGGTAAATAATTAATCAAATATCTAAATTAAACTGGTAAAAGTACAAAATCTGGAACGTATTCCAAAACAAAAAAATAATGGGGGAAATAAAGGAAGGTATCAAAATGTGCGTTGATAGATCACATGTATGTACAAAGAACAAATTTCAAAGAAAAGAATAAGAAAGGATGGGTAGTAAAGAAGAGATAAATTGGAAATATAGTTCTAACGCATCATGGAAATCAACAAACTTAGGGGGACTCCAATATAAAAGGAAAAGGAGAAGGAAAAAAACGGCATACAGACAGGCTTAAAAATAGGTCTGCCGTAATTAGAATAAAATCACGAATTAAAGAAGTAAAGCAATAAAAAGTAAATAAAAAAGATAAAAATAGTTGTACACTAAAACTGAACTGAAAAAATAAATGAATGAATGATAAAAATGTCAATTGATCAATTTTTATGGGTTCTTTTGCGTTGCTGTGGTGTCATTGGCACTTGGAGAGATTTCTTATATGTAACCACCATCGTAACTGTTCTCAGAACCATTAACGATTATACCTTGAATGGAACGTTCAGCACCATCATTGATTTCAGTACCGGAGACATATTGGCCCTTCTTAGCACCGACTTGTCCAAACTTTGGATTCAGAGCATTTGGATCAGTCATCAATGAATTGGAAGAATATCCATCACCAGCTTCGCCTGAGCTAGCAGTGTTTAGAGATATATCTGAGTGTTCAGGTTGATGTAATGTGGTATTCACATTGGAACTTGGAGAACCTCTATTAGCGACAGATATAGTAGTGGCACCACCTGTCTTTTGAATTGGTGGTGAATCAGTTCGTATATGAGTCATGCTTGGATCTCTGTTGACTACTTGGTAATTTGCTGCACCCAATGAGGATGAGTTGCTCATATCTCTCGTGTTGTTATTAAACTGGGTCTTGGTGGCACCTCTGTTATCTAAAACATTACCGTGCACTATTTCTTCTTCAGGAAGTGTTGGAATGTTTAATTGTGACTTTCTTTGAAGGTTTGGATCGTCAATCACTTTAACCGTTAACAAATCGTTAGTAGCCACAGTAGCTAATGATGTCAAAGAATCACGAGGCTTCCAATTAGCAGTGTTGTTGGCAGATTTTCTCCAAGACTTTGTCACCATAGCAGCACCTCCAGCAGCAGCTGGCACTTGTTGATTTGGAAGTAACATATCCGATGATTGGTGGTACATAGCATCATGGTAAATAGAATTGTCAGAGGTATCGACGTTAGTCAATGAAGACGAATGAGATAAGTTGTCTCTTTGGTCTAATTTCAACATGTTCATTTCAGCTAATCCCTTGGCATTAGCATCGCCATTGAAGTTCAGAGTCTCAGTACTACTAGAGTTCTTCAAATGGACAGCTCCCATGGCACCTGCTGCACCACCTGCGCCAGCGGCACCAGCAGCGCCGAGATCCTTTTCATTATCATTTTCAGTCTTCTTATTCTTTCTTCTTCTGAAGCAACAGCAGAATAGAAGAAGAGCCAAAAGAATCAAGAAACATGGAATACCGACACCTAAACCAATAGCTAAACCTTTGTGATTTGATGATTTCTTCTTATGGCCACCGGAAGCTGCAGCACCAGATGATGTAGCAGTGGCGGAGACACTTGAATGGGACTTAGTAGCAGTGGAAGAAGATGATGATGATGAGGATGTACTAGAGCTTGCAGAAGAGGATGATGATGATTTCGTACCATCAACACCCTTGATGTTAAACTTTCTAGAATCAGAGATGGAGTTCATGGTACCCTTGATGTTAACTGAAGTTTCATCAAAGTCTTCAGGGACTTGACCTGACAATGTGTAATTACTGTAATAGTAATTCAACCATGAGCTGTTGTCAAATGTCACAGCAAGTGTGGTGTCATTTAAGTTAGAGAAATCAGAGTTCTTAAATTGATATTTAAAGTACTCACCTCTGGTGGCGTTGACATCACTGAAGGACTTCACTTTGAAAATCTCAGTTAACACATCGATTTCAAAGTTAATGTACACAGAATCACCAAAGTGGTCAGAGATGGTAACATTTAACAACTCATTACCATCTTGGTCACTTGGAATGGTACCCTTAACTTGTGAATTATCATTGATGGAAGCCCAAGATGGACCTTGATAAATGGCCACAGAGGAGATGTTATCTTGGGTGATGGTGGAACCATCCAAATAAACACTCTTTAATGGAATGTCCACAGAGAAGGAATCACCTGCAGTACCATTAACCACGATTGTTGACACGTTAGTGGCTAATTCATGGCCACCAACGATGATTTCAAAGTTACCGTAAGCACCAGTGTAGCCAGTGTAATCAGTGGCAATTAACATCAATTCAAACTTTTGAGATGGTGCAATGTCAGAGTTGACAGTTGGAGCGGTACCTGAGAATGTCAATGAATCAGAATCAAAGTAACACCAAGGAGGAAGCGAAGTTCTGTTAGCGAATTTACCGTAGTATTGCACGATCTTGTTCTTGGAACCAGATCTCAGATCGAAGGTGTCCTTGTCAAATTGAATGGAGAAATCGTTATTTGGCTTCAACACGATACCGTTTTGACCATCGGTTAAACCCATGTCAGACAATTGAGAGAAGATACTGTTGGTACTTGACAGTTCAGGACCAGAACTTGATGACACGACAATGGAGTAAGAGTTGTTCAATGTACCAGAATTATCTTTACCAGCTAGGTAAAAATTCAATTTATCGGTGGCATCATCAGATTGAGGAGTACCAGATAATGTCAATGACGAGGAATCGAATTTCAACCAATCTGGTAATCCACTGGCAGAGTATTGCACAGAAGATTCATCGGATTGATACGTTCTTTCGTTGATGGCGAATGAGTACGCTTCACCGACTCTGGCGACATCTGGTAATTGTTGATCCAATGGGAACCCCACGTATGGAGTACCAACGACCACTGATATAAGTTGTGAAGCAACCAAAAGTAGGTTCTGTTTGTAATTTACCATGGTTTGTCGTCTGTTTATGTGCGTATGTTGTTATCTATCGTTCACGTTTTATATGGAGGAGAGGGGACAAACAGGGATTAAAAAGGGGGATGGAGTAGTTCAATAAACCTAGTTGGAAATTAATGAGAGTAATTGGGGGGGGGAGATGTTGAACGTTTTTTGTAATTTGACAAATCTTTGTTGTTTATCTGTTGTACGTGTGTGTGGTATTGATCAGTCAGTCACTAAAATGGTTATTTTGGTGTTCAAAGTGTTAGTTATAGACAAATCAAAAAGGGACGCGTATATGTGTTTGTTTTTATCGTATTCTATGTTTATATACACAAAGATGAATTTGAATGGATTGAATTAATGAGTGAGGATGGGGTGGGTGTGGTGGTGTTGATGGAGTTGGTGTATGTATGGATGTATGTATGTATGTATATCTGTGAATTATAATACAAAGAAGAAACAGTTTACCAAATGGATTTGAAACTGTTGTAAGTGAAGTTTCTGAAAGAAAGAAGGAAACAAACTGATAGTTAAAATGAAAGGAACCAAAAACAAAAAAAACAAAAAAAGGAAGAAGACGAAAGTCAGAAAAGGGTATGGGTAATAATTCCAAAACAAAATGTAAGTAATTAGAGACAAAAGAAATAAAAAAAAAACAAATAAAAAACAACAACCCAATAGTTAATTACAAAGAACAAGGAAACCCTTTTTACATTTTTACCCATTCAAGTTCATTTGTGGTCTTTGTTGATTTTATTTTGTTTGTAGCAGTAAAACCTTTCAATGTTTGTATTTGATGCTGGTAGTGATTGTTTTGATTTTGAATTTTATTTAATCTTTGTTTTCGTCTTTGTTTGTGCGGTGAGGTACGGTGAGTCTCCTGGTGAGTGCCCAGTGAACTCTATTTTAAAGTTACCAGGGAACACCAGGGATCGCGTTCATTAAAGGGGGAAAGTGGGGATTGGACAGGGGGTGCTTTCTTTCAAGACCGCCGGGGGGAGGAGGGAGCGAACGAGGAAAGAAAACGCGCTATTTTACAAAAACAAAAAAACTTTTTTTTTTTCAGTATGTGCACACCTCAAAAAAGAAAGAAAAACGCGCTTTCCAATCTCTTTGTCTTTCCCTTGTCTATTACCGTATTGGGAATGTGTGTATATATATATATATGTATTTGTATATATATATATACATATACAGTTCTATTTGTTAACACGCTTTTAAGCAGAGAGACATTCAATACAAAGGAGTGTACGATGAACAATAGTATTTTTAAAACAATAAGGGTAACCTTTTCTGGTAGTATTGGTATGTACTGGTATATATTGGTATAAAGAATTAGAAGAGTTCAGACATGCTTTAGCTACACATATTTATTTGTTTTGATAGAAATTGGCCTTTTTTCGTTTCTTGGTGTGTTGTATATTATGTTTATTTATTTATTTGTTTGTTTGTTTGTTTGTTTACAAAACAACTCAAATTAATTAAAATTATCTTAGCTAATGTGTACGATACTTGATATCCACTGATGGAGAATTAATCAATGGATGTAGTTACTATTAGACTCCCAATCAAATCACACGACACGATACGATATTACACGACGATGTGTATAATGAATGTAATTAATTCATTTTCAAGAAAATCCTCTTTTTCCATGAAATAAATAAACGTAACGTAACGTAACGTAGATCTCTCTTCCTCTCTTCCTCTATCTCTCTCTCTCTCTCTTTAGTATCCTTTATATTGATACAATTAATAATAGACACGGCAAATCATTAAGTAACCATTTAAGGATAATAAATTAATTCAACAAAAAAAAAAAAAAAAAACACGCGTTCTCTCTCTCTAATGTGTTTTTTAAATCGTTTTAGGTAATACCTGTTCATTCAAAATGATCGACTCTTTTATAAAAGGGTTTTCAAATGAATAAGTATGTATGTATATGTATCTGTATCTGTATATAATGATTACCTAACTGATCAAAAATTACAATTTCAATGTTAATTGTATTCTTTCGGTATATAAATATAAATTTATGTATTTTCAGGAACACAAATTTAAAATCACCATTCCAATACCTTGAATGAAGGTAAATCCTTGATATTTAATGTAAAAAAGCAATTCAATTATATGTATATGTATATATATACAATATATACAAATACATTATTTTACTATATGGTTGGTGCCACTGCCAAATTTGGTAAAACCAATAAAAATGAAAAATACATCCTTGCACCAGAAACAACACAGATCCATTCGTACCTGCCACTGCCACAAACGTATCCCAAACGCTGAGCTTACGTAATCATTAACGTTGCTTATGTATCATTCATATATATATATATATATATAAAGTGCAAAATTGATTTTACAAATTTACTTAGTCCGTTAAATCAATTTCATTTTGACACATTAATTCAACATTGCTATCATCAAATACGAATACGAATACGATATCCGTACGACGATTACTTGAGTGGTTTAACCTGTCAATTGTATAGTACCATATATTCTGTAATTCAAACCTAACAAATCAAATCCATTAAAAATCAAATAAAGCAAAGAACAATTTCAATAAATTAACTATTGTCATTTTAACAAACTACCCCGAGACATTGAATAGCTAAATGTATTTATTTACAAATATAATATATATAAATGGTATGATTTATATAACTTCATTCTATTATTTTTATTTTTCGATTTATTTATTGTATGGTAGATAGATCCAACCATACAGTCTATGTATTTAATTTTTAATTTACTACGTAAACAGAAAATTTTCGTATAGCCAGCCCATTACTTAAAATTTAAAAAAAAAAAATTGGTAAACGAGCGAAACGACCCAATAACTATGTAAATTAAAAAAAATCAAACGATATTTATACTACCTGCTCGTATAAACAATTAACTATATATATATATATATATATATACTAAAAGTTATTACTTCCTTTTTTACTGTTTCCTCTTTTTCCTTCATTCTTCTTTTTTTTCATCTTTGTATATTCATTCTTGTTTTATCAAACATTAACTTTCAAGTTAAAACAACAACAACAACAAAAAAAAAACATAAAAATCAAATCAAGACCGTTCCTCAACTGAACTTGTGATTTGTTTTTCAATATAATATAATATATACAAAAAAAAAAGTTATACGAGAAAACAATTTTTTTTTAACTTGCCAAAAAAGCAGTTTTGTTATTTATATTTTGAAACACCTTTTTTTTCAATTACTTCCAGTATTTCCGTTACACAATTTTTTGTTTCTTTTCGATTTGATATTGATCCAATTTAATCATATCTCAACGTTTAATTAGAAGTTTTCTTTTCTTTATATCAAACCATGGATATCGTTTTAGAAATCGCTGATACCTTTTTATTGGATAAAGTTTACGCTGATTTATTACCAAAATCATTGGAGAGTAAACTTCCAGCTCCATTCACTTTATTCAAGGAATCAATTCAAAATGCCACTAATTCCACACCAGATTTGATCAAGAAACCAGCTATGGCCATTTATGGGTTAACTGCTGATTATTATTTCTTTGAGGAATCACCATTTGCTCATGAATCATTGCTATCAAGATCCAATTTGATCAGACAAATTTTATCGTTGTTTGTCATTATGACTATATTCGGTTGGTTGTTGTACTTTTCCGTGGCGTATTTGTCATTCGTCTTTGTGTACAACAAGGAGAACTTTAACCATCCAAGATACTTGAAGAATCAAATGTCCATGGAAATTCACCAAGCTGCTTCTGCCATTCCTGTCATGGTGCTTTTGACCATTCCTTGGTTTTTGCTTGAATTGCACGGTCACTCGAAATTGTACTACAACGTTGATGAATCCACTGGTGGTTACTGGGCATTGGCTTTGCAATTCCCTTGTTTCATCTTGTTCACTGATTGTGGTATTTACTTTATCCATAGATGGTTACACTGGCCATCAGTGTATAAGAACTTGCACAAGCCACATCACAAATGGATCGTGTGTACTCCATTCGCTTCACATGCTTTCCACCCAGTCGATGGTTACGCTCAATCATTACCTTACCATTGGTACCCATTCATTTTCCCATTACACAAGGTGTCTTACTTATTTTTGTTCACATTTGTCAACTTTTGGACAGTTATGATTCACGATGGTGAATACATGTCCAACGATCCAGTCATTAACGGTGCCGCTTGTCACACTGTCCACCATTTGTACTTTAATTACAACTATGGTCAATTCACCACCTTGTGGGATAGATTAGGTGGTTCTTACAGAAAACCAGAACATGAACTGTTCAACAAGAAGGAAAAAGTTGATAGAAAATTATGGGCTAGACAAGCTAAGGAAATGGACCACATCAGAGAAGAATTAGAAGGTGACAAGGATTTCAGAGTTTACGGTACTGAAGAAACATACACTGTTAAACAAAGAGCTAATGCTTCTTCTGGTAAAGAAAAGAAATAAATGGAAATGAATGTTGGCACAATTTTTCACTGATTTGCTGGGCATATTCTAAATGTGCAAAAAAAAAAACTCAAACATCATTTCTTTCTTCTTTCTTCCTTTAATTTAATAAACTCTCATCTCCGTCCTATCATCAAAGATTTTAATCCCTTGATGTCTTGCATCTCTTAACTTTTCCACACACGCACATACACTATTTAATGATTTATCTTTCCTTTTTTTTTGAAACCAGGCTTGCGTTTTTTAAACTATTTTGTTTTTATTATTTTGTCTTTCTCGTTCAATATCATCTTTTATTTTTGTAATGTTATATATATTATATCCCTGTTTTATGACTTTTTTTGTACTTTTCTTTTCTTTTCTCTTCTCTTCTCTTCCTGTTTGTCTACATAAATAAAATAAAATTTTAAATAAACAATATAAATCTAATAGTATGTATTATGAAATGAATGAATGAGTATACAGTAATTTAATTATATAGTTGTTTAATCAACTTAGCCAATGCAATACATTTTTCCTCTTCGTAACGTCTACAAACGACTTGCACCACCACTGGCATACCCTTGGTGGATTCTTGGTTGTAGTATTCCCAAGTGATCTTGTCTTGTTCGGAACCGAATTCATCATCGGATCTGGAGAATGCAACGTCCTTGTCTCCCACAGTTCCTATTGGCACTGTAATGACTGAGTAATCCAATGGGTTCAAGAATCTAGTGTATGCATTACCGATTTTCTTAACGTCACCCAAGGTCCAAGATGTTGACACCCAACCTGGTAACACGATAGCGTCGAACCCGTTATCATTCCAAAACTTATCGTACACTTGCTGGTATTTAAATTTCTTACCTGACTTAGCAAAGAATTCAGCTAAAGTATCCCCCTTTCCTGGCAATGTGAATGATTTTTGTAATAATTCAGGTAGAGGCTCTCCGGACAATTGACAGAATTGTTGAATCTCTTCAAAGTTATCACACATGTACAATGAAGTCAACAAATTGGCGATTTCAGTGTGGGACATTGGTGGTTCAATGTTATCAGCAGAGTGACCTTCTTGTTGTAATTTGTCTCTTAGTTCATCTAGACAACGTAAAATTGGTGGATGTGGCATGATTTCCTTGTCCCATTTCATGATACCGAATTTCAATGGTTTTTCTGTGTCCTTGATCTGTGTCAATTCTTTTTTCCATGGGATTGGCAGGCATCTAGGGTCCAATTTCCAAGGTTCAGCAGCCAATATTAACTCCACAACCAATTCAAGATCTTCCAAGTACCGGCACATTGGACCAGCAATGCTGAGCACTGTCAATTGGTTAGTGTAAGAACCGGAGATACCTCTAGTTGGGAATCTATCAGAAGAGCATCTTAACCCAAACAACCCATTCTGAGTGGAAGGACCTCTGATAGATCCACCAATATCTGTTCCCAATCCAATGACTGATCCCTGACCAGCGATCAATGCAGCTTCACCACCGGATGAACCACCTGGTGACTTGTGTCTATTCACAGCGTTTCTAGTCTCACCGAGGTTGGAGGACGTCTCTGCACCGTACATTGCCATTGGCACAGCGGTTTTAACGTAAAACACAGCACCGTTGTCGAACAAGATTTGAGCCATAGTGGCAAACTTGTTTTGGCTTCCCTCCACATTCTTAAACTCCTCGTTGTCACAGATCAAGATCTCAAACTCCTTGCTAATGTGAGGAGCCACATAACCAAGGGAAGTGGTCACACCGGCAACGTTGAAGGTGTCCTTCAATGAGATTGGGATACCGTGCAATGGACCAACGACATTACCAGTGGTCTTGAAATGGTCATCCAATTCACGGGCTCTTTGTAGAGCTCTATCATAAAAGATCTCAATTAAACAATCAGTCAATTGATGCACTAGAGCAGATCTATGGCAGTACGCATAGGTGACATCGTAAGCAGACAATTCACCGCTGGAAATCAGGCGGGCTAATTCCGTTGCTGATTTGGCCGTGATGGCCAATTCGTTATCAGGAATGATTGTCTTTAGATAATCATTCACGTTTGGTTCCTCATCTGGAGTTGGAACGGATTCAAGAATCCATTCCTTTGGGATCTTTTCCATATTGGAACGTCTCTTATCTTCAATCACTTGTTTGTAATCAACAGTCATGGTATCTTTAAATGAGTTATTTGAATTCTACTTTATTATATAAAATAAGATTTCTTGCTTTAATTTATCTTATTTTTTAATTCTTTAGTTGAAAAAAAAAGAAGTTACAGAAACTAAAAACTAGAAACATTAAAATCGAAATTTTAAAATTTAAAATAAAATAAACCACTTGCATGTTTATCAAAACAAAAGGCTAACAGAAAAACATGGAATTATATCACCTTTTAAAGTAAAAACACAAGACAAAAAGAATGTAGAAACAAGTAGAGAACAAATACGCAGGTCACAGTCGGTCATTTGGAAAGATGTAATGGTGAACTTGATTGATGATATCGTAAGGCAATGTTAAGTTTACAGTAATAGTAATAGTGATAATGTACTACTGTGGTACTAGGAAAATAAAATAAAAGAAAAAAAAACCTCTCTTAATACACATTGAAATCCAAACATGAAAACAAACACATCCACTCAAGTTTAAGCGCCGGAAAGAATCGTGTTATAAAAGTATAAAAGAGAAACGCTTTTAATTATATTGTTTAAATAAAAGAATAAAATTAATACAATGGACAACCTTTTAGTTCCCACTTCATTGTACATGAATACTTTTTTTTTGTTTGTTGTATATATAATATTCCGTTAACGGGAGCATCAGCGTTGAGTGGCATTTTTAAAAAAATTTTTTTTTTTTTTGATTTATTTCCTGCGGATTTTTTTCTTGTTGTGGACAGAGTCGTTGACTCAATTCCCGCTAGTCACATGTCAGAGCAATTGGAAATGAACCCTCTAATTAGATTTGAATTAATGGAATGTATAATGAATAAATCATAATATGTATATTATATAATATACATATATATATAATATCTAACAATTATGAACATTAAATAGTCAGTGGAAACCAACACTACGCTTACATAAATCTTTTCCTTGCCAAGGTGGTCTCGTTTCTTTTTCAGAGCCCCATCAAGAGAAATTTCAAAAATGCCGTGGATTATCTTTGAAATTTGAACAAATTTGACTCATTCCTTGGGTATTAGTCTATGTGAACCCAGTTTAACCGTGGCAAACTATTGTCAAAGGTAAATGGCAATGGTGGGTATTAATTATACACATGTGGGAGGTACTTCAACTTTTGTTCCTTTGCACTGGTAACTGGTTGTCTCTTCCAATGGGCCGTGGAAATAAAATTTTACCTTTCATTTTTATTATTTAATACGATACGATGTGTTTACATTAGGATTTGGGAAGATGGAGAGTTGAAGAGTTGGGTAAGGGGGGCAGCTAAGGGTATTTAATTGATGAAGGTACCGTTTTATTTTGGTGTGGGCTGGATTGAGAACCTTGAATTAATTTAATTGTCTTGGGGTTACAAATTCATTTATATATAAATATATATATAAATATAAAGAGTGAGTACCATTGGTAGACAATATCGTATCTTTCCATCGTTTAAATGGTTATTTCTAAACAACCAAATAGAACTAGAACCAATACAACCAATTACAAATAAAAGACAATAGTCAAGTCAAGTGTTTACATATACATTTGCATTTTTCAAAAATTAAATTCTGATTTTGGATCGGCAATAATAATGATAGGTAATACAATAGGAGAAAGAAAACAAAACAAATACTTGTGCTCTTTTTTTAAAAAAAAACACCATCATCTCATATATGTACAAAGTTGATATTAAATATAAAGATAAATATAAATAAGTCTCAATGGTCACAATAAATTCATTGTAGTTATTAAATACATTAATCCAATCACGGTTAAACTGATCCCATCAAAGATCGAAAACCGATCATCTAAATCAAATTGAAACCCCTCGTTGTCAACCAACACATCTCTCCACACTAATTGTCCGTAATGGTTTGGATTGTTTGTCCTTAGGTAAATCAAATCAGCGACTCTTGGAGTGTTCAACACTCTTAGTAATGGTGATGAGGCAGACGTTGCTGTATGCGTCGTTGATGGTAATGATTCAATGTAATTGGCTAGTGTCCCTGTGGTCGATGGTGCATTTGCCAGCGATGTGTACACGTCTAATATCACAAACGTTGCAAACAGTAGGATCAAAAATGGTGTAGCATTTCCTCTATGGTTCTTGCCATTGGTGTCGGTATGTTCAATTAATGGTGTCTTTGTTGTTGTTGTTATCGATGTCGTCGTCATATTGGGTATTGTCGTTATCATAGACGGTTCATTCAATGAACTTATTTGTTGTTGTTTACCAGTCCGGTGGTGTAGCGTTGTTTTAGTTTGATCGTAAATATTATTAAGAGTCATTTTGATTAAATTAATGTACGTGATAGTATGATTATTGATGTCTTGATAGTAAAGAGGTAATATTTTATCAGTTGTTGAAGTTGAATGGTCGTTGTTGTTGTTCTTGTTGTTGTTGCTGTTGTTGTTGTTGTTGTTGTTGTTGTTGTAGTAGTTGTTGTTGTTGTTATGTGTCGTATATGGATCGTTTAATTGAGCACAGATCATTATTTCAAAGTTCCACGGGAAAAGTATACAGATTTAACAGCAACAGTCAAATTGTTATTTGTAATGGATAATAATATATATGAATTTGTATGGTATATACAATGATGGCTTTCAATGGTGGTGTTGTTGGTGTTGATGTTGATGTTGATAGTTGATAATTGATAATGTAGGTGTTGGTGTTGATGTTAATATTGATGATGATGAAGAGCAAAGTATTGTTTATTTTTGTGAAGGAAAATAAACTCGGAATCAGCAATTAAAATAAACCATTCACCATTCGAATATATAGATATAAAATAAAATAAAACAATTAAAAAAACTTCCAAAGATCGTTTTGATAAAACAAACAATACAAACCGAAAACAAAACAAAGGAGAAGACAAATTCACTAATTTTTAAATTCAATTCACAATGAATGAAAAAAAAATATATTTTTTTGACTTGACTTGACTTGACACTGTTTTGTTTTGTTTTGTTTATTGCTATTTTCTTGTTTTTTTTTTTTTTTGCAAAATTTTGCAAAATTTTGCTTTGTTCTTTGTGTTCGTTGAATGTGTATGCTTTGAAGAAATATGATATGGGGTAATTCACATAAAACGTACAATGTCACATCGTTAATTGAATCAAGGGACTAATGGAAATCTATTGTGTTAAAACACATTTATTTTGCTCAAAGACCCTGACCAAATTGGCCCTTCCTTGGTGGTGTAAGGGAGAATTTTTTTTTGTGTATGGTGTGGGTGTCTTGTGAGCAGGTTAATTTAGCCGTATACTCCGAATTGGTTTAAATTGGCAGAATACCACACAGAAGTAAAGTAAAGTAATTAAGTAATTAGGCAGGGGTCAGCAGGGGATTATTACCGAAATAAAAAAAAAGAGTCATTAATTACTTAACAGTTATAACACTAGTATACAAATAAATATTTATATATATAAGACACATATTGCAGAGAGCTGGTCCCGATCCTTCGGTCATTTCAATCATTCAATGAATGGATTGTCATCTGGTTCGACTTCATTACCTTCACCTTCACCTTCACCTTCACCTTGCACGACAGTTTCCGCTAATGTAGTGATTTCATTGGTCACTACCCGTATTCTTTGCACTGGTGATGGTTTCTGTAAAGTAGTGGTCATCTCTGTGACGGGTAGTGTCTGATCCACTGGTAATCCACTGTTACTCTTGCGTCTTTTCTTCGCAGACAATGGGGAATGGCCAGGTGCCATTCTCCGTTTCTTGAATGATTGAGCGTCCAATGATCGATGTTGTTTATCGTACAATTCTGACAGCAACACAGGAGGTTCATCGACATTTATACTATTACTCTCGGTATTTGAAATTTCATCCGGGACGGCCGTTGTGGTTGTGTGTTTCGTAGCACCTCTCTTGTTCAATAAATCCGACAAAACCTGTGGTGGTTCATCCAACGTGGACGACAGTAATGAATGGTCCACTAACCCCTTATTGATCAATAAATCCCCTTCAATATCTGTGTCTCTCTGCCCGTTATTGTTGTTTTTGTTGTTTTCATTGTCATTGTCCTTCGTTGAGTGTGTTGGCCGTCTACGAATAGGGGACATGAATTTAGCAGATTCTAAATTCGGTGGGGCCTCCCATGGAGGTGATTCATATTGAGCTAACATGTCATTGACGTATTTGTGCCTTTGACTAGCAGGACTTAATGATTGTTTCTTCTTCCTCGTTGGTGTCGGTAATTTCACGTTTCTCATCACATTAGCCGTTTGTGTGGATTCCTCTTGGAACACCTCATCTGCTAATTTGTTCAACCGTTTCAATTGTGAACTGGTTTGTCCATCATGTGTGTCTTCCTCCTCCTCTTGGGAATGGGCATGGTCATGTTCAAGTTCAATGTCATCTGAATGGAGTTGTTGAGTCAATGGATGTTTGAATCGGTGGCCCTTGCGACCTGGAGATTTGAGTAAATATTGAATAGACGATGGGGGTTCAGAGAAACTGGCAGACTGCTCAGAATAATTGTATGACTTATTAATGGTATTTTTAGAACCTGTTTGTTGTGTGGTTAGTCTTTCCTTGGTGGGAGAACTGAAATTTGCCTTGTATCTTTCTAAAATGTTCCCGGTGTAATTAGTGATCTCTGTGGTCGATAAGGAATCATTGACAGCAGCGACACCTGGTGGAACACCGCCATTCACCGATGCAGACACCGACACTGCTGACTGATTATCATACTCATGTGTAGTGGCATTGGTGGTGTCAATAGCATGGTGGTCGTTGTTGTTGTGGGTCCGGTCGTCTGCAATGGGTTGTTTCAGATCAGATTGAGTTAAAATGTTAACATTGGCGGCATTCTCGAAAAATTCTTTAATATGAGCAACGTTGCTGAATATATCAGATGAATTCTTGTTGTAACTACCCAATGTAGGTAATATCTTATTTGTGATGATCTTGTTAGTGGCACATAGATCTGAATCAATTGATTGTAAAGTCAATGTGATCAACCGCTCGACGTTGTCAATGTCATCTAATAACTTGTGTAACGTAGGATTGGTGAAATTACTCGTCGACGAGTAATAAAATGACCGTCTTGGTGTCACATCGTCGTCTGTGATGTCACCGGCTATTATCTGTTTGGCGTCCTGTTTCATCTCTTGAGATGATGATGGTGGTGGTGATGATGATGATGATGATGGTGATGTTGAATGGGTTGTTGTGGTGTTAGAATTAGCGCTTGGTTTACCCGCAGGAGACGAAGACGCTTTCGACGTCCCTCTATTTGGAGCCACAGTGGGTTTCCTTAGTCTAGAGAAACGGAAGTTGTTGGACATGGCTAATATTGTCGAACTATATATATGATTGGTTGGTGGGTTTCTCCTTATGTTAAATGGTTAGAACGTGTTTGCGTAACGTAAATAAATATAAATGAATTGTTTTAAATTGACAAGATAGACGCGTTCTACTTTCAAAAAAAAAATTAGTCTCGCTCATCTGGAGATAATCTGATTGGAATTTATTGAATTAGATGTGTGATATGGTACCACTTAACGACAATTGTGTCAGTAATACGGTTTGTTTCATTGTTTTATTTACTAGTATACTATCCCTGATAGATTTAAAAATATACCCATTATATCTTGCGATGTCTACAATTTTTGTGTTAGGTTCTACTGGTCTTTGTGGATCTCATTATTTAAACACCGTTTTAGAATCAACTGATGTGGCAAAGGTGTTTACAGTGTCAAGAAGAAAGCCAAGTGTTGAGTCAGATAAGTTACATGCTATTGTGGAATCTGACAGTGGTAAATGGCCCGAAATCATTGAAGGGTTAACTGATGTGCCAAAGGGTTCTACATTCTTTTCAGGTTTTGGAACCACGAGAAAGGCTGCCGGTTCCGCAGAGAACTTTGTCAAGATCGATCATGATATCAACGTCGAGGCATTCAAGGCCGTTCATAAAACAGGTAATTACGACACTGCTATTCTAGTGTCCTCTGGTAAGGCAGATCCAAATTCAAGTCTATTGTATTTCAAAACAAAGGGATTGATTGAAAAGGAGTTGACTGAATTAAAATTCAAAAGAACTATTATTTTAAGACCTGGTATGTTACTGGGTGAAAGGGACAAACCAAAGGGATTCCCAAACAATCTAGGTGCTTCCATTGGTGGGTTTTGTAGATCTATTGGTTTAGATAGGTTTGTGTACCCTATTCAAGGTGAGGAAGTAGCCAAAGTTGGTTATTTCCTCAGTCAAAAGCCTATCGGTAAGGAAGGTGAAGTGATCATTGTCGAACCAGATGAGATGTTAAAGATTGCGAGAGACAATGGATTGATTGTTTCATAGGTACGTTGTTTCTTTATTTTACTTTAAGGATACGCTTTGTGTTTTTTATATTTACTCGAGTTTTCGGTGTTATTTTGTACCTTTTTTCTTTTTTTTCTTTTTGTTAGTGGAACGTTCATCATCATTTAGAAATTAACTAATAGTTGATGTTAAAAATAACTGTAGAGCATGTTAATAATGCAAACTTGTGGCGAAGTATTACAAACAAAAGAATAGTTTCCCTTAGAACTTTAACAAAGGCAACCAAATAGGAAATAAAACTCCGCTTTGTGTCACTTGGGAACAGAAAAATTTTTGGTAGATAGATAGATATTCAATGATCGTACTTACTTTGTAGCAAAATTAAAGTTTTCAATCACACACATCATACACATCTTGCATCCCTTTTCACGTATGGTTTCCGGTCATTTTAACTAGAAAAGTTGGAGTTTCCGGTTCTCTTAACTATGATGATTAGTAGTTTCCGGTATTCCTGCCTGATAAACTTTACAAAGTTGCAAATCAAATGCACAAATTTACTATGAATCTAATTAAAGTTTGGAGTGTGATAGATCAGGGTTGCATTTGAGTTTTGAAGTATATATTTCTTGTTTCTATATGCTTCCAAAGACCCTGCAACGATCTCGTTTTCTCGTTTCAACCCCTTTTATTATTCTTTTGTCTTTTGCCTTTTGTTCTCTTGTCCTCGCATTCTCTTGTCCTGTCCTTTTGTTCATTTGCTTCTGTTCTCTTTTCTTTTTCTTTTTTTTTTGGCCTTTTGTTCTTGGTTTTAATGGTGATTAGAACAAAAGCGAAAATTTCCTTTTGTTTTATTTTGTAAGATAGTTCTCGGTGTTCATACGTGGCGAATAATCATGGTTCTCTTGTTACACCACCATCAATCACTGAAGTCCGAAACTCCATATAAACAAGTAGCTTTGAGTTACCCAATTAGATGTGATTTATTTTACCTGATTACTTTGTAATATGTATCAAACATGTATCAGACATGCATCAAACAAAATTTACCTTTTGTCGCTGGTCTACTTTTGGAGTAACAGCATTTCTAGATGCTTTAGGTAATTTTAATTTTTTAGTGATGGCTTCCATAAAGGCTTACCACTGAATTTCTAAAAAAGTCTACAATTAGGGAAAATTTAGTAAAATTGTTTTTCAAAAGTTGAAAACGTTAACACATAAGCTTTAAATCCAACATACCAGCACATATAAATTTAATTTAAGATAGTTATTTATCTATGAAATAAGTATACTTAACATTTGGTTCACGTAAGAAGAAATTTACAATAGTAGCTGCAATGATAGAACATAAATTATTACATGTGGCTAATAGCACTGCCACAAATACAAATGCGCCACAAAACTAAAAATGTATTAAGCAGTGAATAATTGAAATCAATAAAAGCCTGGCTAGCTCAATCGGTAGAGCGTGTGACTCTTAATCACAAGGCTGCGGGTTCAAGCCCCGCGTCGGGCTCTTATTTTTAACTTTTTTTCTCTTTCTTCGTTTTTGCCACTGGTTTTCTTTCTCTGAAAAGACGGTCTAAAAGCCGGTCTAGAACCTCAGCGTCTTGCCCTGTCAATTTATTTATAGCAGGGCTGATATTGTTTCAGCTTACGATGTGCTTGACCCCCTATGGCACAGATCAATCAATATAGTTGTCAAAAATTGGCAAAAGCTGTTCCTTTAACTTCATCCATTTATTTTAAATTATCTAAAATAATAATAAACACCATACTTCAAGAAACTAAAGTTAATAAATAAAGCAGAGCTTCTCGTTGGTATTTCTTTTTTGTCTCTTGATATAAGAAACGTTACAGTTTAGCTCATTCCTCAATTGATCGAAAGTCACTTTTAGTCGTTACTTGAGCTTTCAATAACTTAGCTAACTAAAACAGAACAACAACAACATCAACAACAACAACATAATTTTTAATAACAACACTCACATAGTAATATAAACTTTGCCATAAACATAGGTCTTTTTTTCCCATCGAACAGACAGATCATTTTTACCATCCATCTACCCTCTCCTTCATCCCTGCCAATTGATCACATACCATTTAAAAAAAAACACAATGCCTAGTTACAAGCAGGCAAGACCATCATCATTAGTGCTTCCCTCATCCAACAAATCAATAACATCGAATGATTTACTTTCCTGGAAAAACGATCAAATTCTTCTTTGGTTGAAGAACACAAGTTACCAAGATGACATTATAGACGCGTTTAAAACTCATAACATTACTGGATTGACATTGCCATACCTAAACACTGAAGAATTAAAGGAAATGGGTATAGACAATTTAAAGTCTCGATTATCTTTAATGAAGGATATCAATGATTTACTCATCGATAAGGGACTGTCGTTTCTAAAATACAGTATGAACTCACATCCAGTGTTAAATGAATTACAAACCTTGGTGGTATCCACAAATATAGTGTCTAACCTCAGTGAATTTATAGAAATAAACACGGCCACAACATCGGCAACTTTAAATGGCTCATCAATCGATACTAATGGTGCCATTACCAATAAACATTTAATCAATCAATTCAACAAATTAAAAGAGGACCTACTACCCGTGTTAAAGGAAATTAAGGATAAAAAGCCACTTCCACAACCTGAACCTTCATCTTCTGGGCTTCCCCATTCACCGAATAAGGTACACTCTTCCAGACATAACATAAGTGCTAAAAAGGTTAATTACAGAAAGTCCATTAGTTCTCCTCCTATCATATCACCGATAGTGTACGATCAACCACTAACTGACACTTTCAACCAAGCAGTGCAGCAAGCACAACAACAGAATAAACTAACAACAACATCTCCAATCAGACCTCAACTTTACCAAGCGGGTTCGTCTTCGTCTATTAATAGACACAACCATCATGCAAGACCCTCCGCTCGTCCATTATCTGGATCATCGCATTCCGTTCCATCTACCGCAACCACAACAACAAATACATTGGTGTCGCCACCTCAATCGTCCGCTACAGTCCCAACAATTGGTTCAATAGCAACTGCACCTAACTCAGTACATGGAACCCCAACTAATGGATTATCATCAGTGTCTGGTTCCGTTTCCAGAAACAGATCAACATCTTCTTCTGAACCATTGAAACAATTACGCGCTAAAACAGATGATCCGTGTTATAAGATTTTACAATCAGCAATGAAGAGACATAACTTGGATCAGAGTGAATGGAAGAAGTACGTTTTGGTTATTTGTTATGGTGGTGATCAAGAACGGATCATTGGGTACGATGAAAGACCAGTGTCTATCTTCAAGGAGCTCAATGAGTTAGGGTTGAATCCCAGCATGATGCTAAGACAAGTTGATGAGGATTATGATGATTATGAAGATGCATATGATGGCGGTAAAAGATCTGGAGGTCGTCAAGGTAGTAGTGAAAGTACTCCTGGAGGAAGATTGTAAGCCACTTGTATTAACCAGTCTAAGGGTAAATCTTTTTACTTCTTCACCCGTTTCTTCTAGCATTGTAGATTAAGATTCTTTACTATTTTGTTTTATTTTTGCTTCACTTCTGTCCCCTTTTATTACGTTGCATTCACCTTTTTAAACTTTTAACTTAACAGTTAACGCATTGATACATTCATTTCAAAATTTAATATATAATCTATTAAAATATCGTGATGTCTATGAATACAAATAAATATTATAGAAGATAAAAATAGTGCTGATATGATGTAATGTGATGTAATTAGTGTAGTAAATATATGGAATGGAGTAGATGATCATCTAGTAAGGCTTAAATCTTCTCTTCTCCTTCATTATTTTAACTCTTTCTTGATCTTCTTTGAACTTGCTCAATAACTCATTCATTTCTTGTTTCTTTCTTTCTCTGATTTGGAATCTATAGAAATCTTGTTTCTCCTTCTTCTTCATTTTCTTCACATGTTCCTTGTCCTTTATCAAATCCTCTTGTTTCTTCATGGATCCCATGATACTATTCTTAGTCTTTCTATGTGAGCCAACAACTAACGTGAAACCGTCTTCGTCCACCAAATCCTTCATTTGAACAACCTCTTCCTTGGCCTTCAACTCCTTTTCTTGGAAATCTTGCATGGCACTCGCCACTTCATCCTTCAACTCTTTAGAGTTTAATTTGTTAGATTTAATGTATCTAGAAGAGCCAACCTCCGAGATTTGGTACTGCCAAACTGGAATGTCCTTCTTAATAGTTGGAGAATTAATCAATTTTTTCAAATTAGTCAATGCTAGGTTCAATGCCTGTTTGTCAACAAAAGTTACAACTCCACAACCAACTGGTATTCTAGCACTGTTATGATTATTGTTGTCATTAGTAGATGGAGAGAATTCAGGGTTTGATAAACTAGTCAAATCAATATCCACATCATAATTGATCAATCCACTATTTGGGTCTAAAAATTCGTTACCAGTGAAAGATTCAATGATAGCTCCCGTACTGAATTGGGAGAAAAGCTTTTTAATGTGAGAGAAAGTAGAATTTATTGGAAGATTAATCAAGAACAATGATCTTGTCTGTGATTCGGACACTGACTTCGTAGTGTGCTTTTTAATGAATATGTAATGGATGCAAGTCTTTGAGTGCTTCTTTGGTGATGAAGTAGCGCTAGCTGAAGGTGATGTTAGAGCCACGGGAAGCACAAAATACCCCTTGATTTGTTGAGTACTGGATATAGACATGCTGATGTATGTTGAAAATTGTATATCACTTTTATTGACTTGAAATTTAATTAAAACAAACCTAACAAATACCCTTTTACATGAATCTCTAGGTTTCCCCTTATCTAACAACTTCCCAGATGATCAAGAAAAGTTTTTTTTCCCACCAAGTTAAAATTCAGCCACGTATTATTTTTACTACGCCATGACCAGTGGCTGATGCGCAAATTTTTTTTTTTCCTTTTTGTGATTTTAATTCACAAAAGGACGGACTTTAATGTTAAAAGAACACAGAACTATATTCCTTTTGCTGTATTGATTCATGTGTATCTGAATTACGTATATATATTATCATAATTTAAAATATACTATGTCTCCAACTGCTGTTTCTAAGAAAGAAGATATAAGATATTGTTGTTCTCCAACATGTGGCAAGGTTACCACATCAAATTTGAAATGTCCCATCTGTTTGAAACAAGGTTTAACTCAATACTTCTGCAACTCCAAATGTTTCAGAGGAAGTTTTGCGATTCACAAGGCTATCCATGAAAAGGAAGGTTGCGATTCCTATGATCCATTCCCAGACTTCAATTATGCTGGTGAGTTAAGACCATGTTATCCTTTAACTCCAAAGAGAGAAATCCCAGACAAGGTTCAACTTCCCGATTATGCTAAAGATGGTGAACCAGTCAGTGAAATAAAAAATGATAGATTTGGTAAGATCAGGGTGTTAAATGCAGATGAAATCAAGAAGATGAGAATTGTGTGTCAATTAGGAAGAGAGGTCATCGATGCTGCTGCTGCTGCTGTGAAACCAGGTGTCACCACTGATGAAATCGACAAGATTGTCCATGATGAAACCATCAAGAGAAAGGCCTACCCATCCCCATTAAACTACTATAATTTCCCTAAATCAGTGTGTACTTCAGTGAATGAAGTTATTTGCCATGGTATCCCAGATAAGAGACCTTTACAAGACGGTGACATTGTCAACCTGGATATTTCAATTTACAAGAATGGATTCCATGCTGATTTGAATGAAACATATTATGTGGGTGACAAGGCGAAGGGCAACAAAGACTTGGTGAATTTGGTGGAAACAACTAGAGAAGCATTGGATTTATCCATTGCTGCAGTGAAACCAGGTTTACCCTTCAGAGAAATTGGTGACATTATCGAACAACATGCTAAGAAACACAACGTCTCAATTGTCAGAACATATTGTGGTCACGGTGTGAATTCATTGTTCCACTGTCAACCAGATGTTCCTCATTATGCTAAGAACAAGGCTGTTGGTACTTGTAAACCCGGCGTTTGTTTTACTATTGAACCTATGTTAAACTTGGGTACATACAAGGACTTATTGTGGCCAGATAACTGGACTTCTACAACAGCTGATGGTAAGGCCAGTGCACAATTTGAACATACATTACTTGTTACCGAAGATGGTGTTGAAGTGTTAACGGCTAGAACAAAGAGAAGTCCTGGCGGTCCAGTGGAAAGAATATAATAGACCACTCGTTGGTTTATTTAGTTTTTTGGTGGAGTTACGTTAATTCATGATCTTCTTCTTTTCTTTTTTTTATATTTTTTCTAGTTTATATAGTGATCCTTTTATACATTAATCAACGCCTTTGAACCATAGACACCTTGAATTTCAAGGTAAAGTTATAATTTAACATGTACAAAAGAAAATGAACAAAAAGCAATTAAAATGTCATGCATAGTATAATTATTATAAAGCAACGAAGAAAGATAAAATATTTACCAAATTTGATACTCGTCAAAGTAATCAATTCTGTTATTGTAACTCAAGACCTCTCTGGAAATTTGATGTTTCAAGTTATCCATTAATACTGGAGGACCGCAAGCGACAATACCAACAGAACCACCACCGAATGCTGTGATTTCTTCGTGGATTAATTTTTCAATATTTGGTCTACCGAATTTAAAGTTAATAAAGGAAGGAAATTCAGTCTCGGTTTCTCCATTAGACTTGTCCTTTTCAGAGTTCTCATCCGAAGAAGAAGAGGAGGAGGAGGAGGAGGAGGAGGAAAATGATGGGAACTTATGATGGAAAGTGAAACCATCCATGGAAGTCTCTCTTGTTAGATGAATATCAACAATAACATTGGAGTCCTTCAATTTCAACAACATTTCATTCAGATAATAATTCAAATCATTAAAAGATTTGTGAATCCAGATGAATTTAACCTTCTTTGGAGTAGTCTTTTGAGCCATTGACAAAGCATGAGCAAAAATACCCGGGACACCAGAACCACCAGTTATCAGTAAAGCATTTTGGTACTTACGAACAGGAGAGGACTCGCCATATGGACCTTCAACACATATTCTACCATTCATCTTACCTCCGGAAGCTGCAATTTTCTTATACATCTTACTAGTTATACCTCTTTTAGCCTTAATGTAAAACACCAAACGGTCACCTTCATTTAAGATGGTGAATGGATGACTTTGGAACCAGAGCAATGAATCTGCAAAGTAGACGTAACCGAATTGACCTGGCTCACATCTAAAAAATTTTGGTCTTCTAACAGTCATTTTGAAAGTGTCTGAACTGACAATCTCCATCTGAGAATTTTGATAACCGAATGTGAACATTCTACACACTCTCATGATTCTATCTAATCCCCAAATGGCAGATGCAGCAATGATCCATTCACACCAACCTAGATCTCTACAATGGTACCAGCACATGAACCACCTTTAGTGTAGAGATTGGTTTTCCATGATGCTCTGGCATCAACTAAACTGAAATATAATATTGAGTAGATCAAGAATAAGATTAATTTCATTTTTAGGGATGAGTATTACCAAACAATATATGGGTAAAACAAAATAGAAAAACGAAAAAAAAATTATAATGGGTAAAGGGTAGCTTGTAGAGTAGCTTTTTGAATTTAGGAAATCAACCATTTTATATCCTTCTCAGAATGGGAGATTAAACTGGAAGTTCTTTCTCATTTTGTTTTATTTTAGATAACTTTACTAAATTATTCACCGTAATAAAGCCTACCAATGATATATCCACCATGGGTAATAATAATTATGAACATTACTGGTTTTTTTTTTTTTTTGTAAAAATAATTCGGTGAAAGAATAAAAAGCTGAAAAATAATTATGAATCAATGGTTAAATTACTTTTCACCAATTGGATTCAATTAATTCCGAAAAGACATATACAGACATTGTCCTTCCCTGAATTTTCCTTTATTCCAGGGAAGTATGAAGTTTTAGTCAGTAAGTTACTTGATAAAGTTTGTCCTATGTGAGCAAAAATGCATTTTTTTATCTATTTCATCAGTTCGGATGTATGGGGTGTGCCGCAGATCTTGAGTACATGGTGAAGAGAAAAATTATTTTTCAATTGAAAACTTTAAATCTTTTGGATGTTTCTTTGCCTATTTCATTGTCACTGGATTTCATCCGTTCATTTCATTTTACTTTCAATCATGGTGGTCGTTTAATGTGGAGATCAAGAGCAACATATTTTAACTAGGTTAGGGTTAAATCAAGGGCCCTTCCATTTGTAAGTAACATTGTTCGCAGTTTGAGGACTATAGTTCAAACCATTATCCCTGAAAATCAAAGCAATAGATACATCTATGTATGTATAAAGACAATACCATATAAAAATTACCGATCTACCCCTCTTAATTAGTTAAAAAAAGCTTATTCCATAAAAAAAATTTTTCTTGTCTTGTGTCGGCCCTATTCTCCCTGACATTCTTGGTTTTCCTCACTTGGTAAAACAACAACAAAGTATACAGAGGGACCAAATACGCTTCATATTTAATGCACATTTTAATAAAGTAACTCGGATTCTTTGATTGCAGTCATATTCAAATATATAAAATTAAACCATTTATCAAACTTACAATAGGAGATGATGAAAATAATGCAAGAGAAAAGAAAAAGAAAAGGTTAAGGAAAAGATTTTTTTTATTTTAAGTAAACTACCCTGTAGAAAATCTGCCTGTATCGGCAGATATTCTGTTGATGTCCAGCACTCCCACATAAATGTACAGTTTATTTATTATTTGTACTTTTATTTTTCAAGGGGTTCAATATTTATGAGGCTATTTAACTTATTCCCCGTTACTCTAAATGGTACTGGGCCGTAAAATTTCTTCTATAATGGAGAATATTGTAATTAAAAGAAACCCATCAATACAGCAATGATCATTGAAATGTACGAGTTACGACGACAACAGATAATAACCAACCTACATCTATACCAAAAAATGGTCTTATTTTATTTTTGGATCATAATGGGAATGGTTGGATGAGTTTAATACAGTGGATTAAGTGTTTATCAAAAACTTGTTTTGAAATTACTCAATGAGTAAATCGATCCATTTTCTATGTCGTTTCATGCATAGAATCTCTGATTAGCTGCTTTTTTTGATTAATATAATTAAATAATATTTCTTTTAAAAACTTTGTGGCATACATACTTAACTATAAAAATACAAGGGGGGGGTGAAGAGAATGTTTGTGTAGTTTACTGATAGAACAGATTAGATCGAATAGATTATAGTGAACAGGAAAAAGCTTAAGGCAACCTGGGGGCGAGAAACTCTAAAAAAGCTTAAGTCCCGATAAATTAAATCCATACACACATATATTATACATATGAATTATTTCTAAAGAACTAATTAGAAAAAAGTAATTAAGGAATTAAATAAATATTATTTAAACCAATTTACATAGGTATCGGTATTATCTGATTTGTTCATTGCGAAGGAACTATTTTTCACTTTAATTGTAACCAATGAGGGTATTACCATATATTGGATTAAGAGTTCAAAATATCAATGTTGCATCTTCATTTTGTAAAATTCCTTTTTCCTTTTTCTTCTCTTTCACTCCCTTTAAATTGAAATTCATTTCGCATTTGAATTTCAAATTGAAAAGGTGAGGTTATAGAATATTGATATTATGGATCGTGTTAGGAACATCATCACCACTTACGTTCGGTTCATCATTGTTAATTCAAATTCAAATGAATCTAAGAATATTTAGAAGACAGAAAAAGAAAATAAAACACAAAAGTTGTTCAAATAAAGTATAGCCATTCACATGTTAGTTACTGCATACAGTTAGATCTCCCCGGGACCGATTGTGTGTTTTATACTTGATCAATACTTGTTATAACAATACAACTATTTGGGGGTGCGACTGAACATCATGTAGTCTTTCCTGTAAGGGTCCTTTTGTTGTCCTTTTTTTGTTACTCAATTAACTATGTGGGTTTTGTACAAATTTCAAGAGTAGCCACAATATATGATTATTTTCATGAAGCCAGAAATGATTTGTTCCCCATAAAATACTTTGTAAATTGTCTTTGTTATTATTTTAATAGGATGTACGTACATTTTTGGATAGTTCCTAAATACAGACTCGTCGATCGACGTACTAGAAATACATCCGTACACCATAATAATATTGACCAAAACACGCCAAATAAATAAACATGGACAACAAATCAGTAGCCAACACATACAAAACCTTACCTAATCTATATACCAGGTAATAGAGCACACTAAAGTCCATTAAAACAGTAAAAGTGTCTCATATTAACAAAAGATGTCACTAACAATTCATTCTGGATCGTTGAGAGACAGACAAATCTCCAATTTGAAGAAAATGCTTCATTTGAATGTTGACACTGAGTTGAATTTAGTGTCATCTACAAACTCTGAAGAATTGATTTGGAAAGTGTTAATTTTAGATAATAAATCAAGTGCAATCGTGTCCAGTGTGTTGAGAATCAATGATTTACTAGATTATGGTATCACAATGCATGCATTGATCAATCAACGTCGTGCTGCATTACCTGACGTTCCAGTTATTTACTTTATTGAACCAACAGCGGAAAACATTGCAAAAGTCATCTCCGACATCGAAAGTGACCAATACGATGAATTCTACATCAATTTCACATCATCATTGAATAGATCATTGTTAGAGGATTTTGCTAAGAGAGTGGCTACATCTGGCAAGTCGGATAAGATCAAGCAAGTGTTTGATCAATACTTGGATTTTATAGTTACAGAACCAAACTTATTCTCCCTTGATGTCCCAAATCTTTACTACGAATTCAACAACCCAAAGACAACAGAAGATGAAATCACGTCAAAGGCAGATTTGATAGCCAACGGTCTTTTCTCCACTATTTTAACCATGGGTTCGATTCCAGTAATTAGATGTAATAGAGGTGGACCAGCCGAATTGGTGTCTCAAAGATTAGATCAGAAATTAAGAGATCATTTGATTAACACAAGATCCTCTTCATCCAGCAACAGTGTAAATGGGCCAGGTACCGGTACAGATAGACTGGTGTTGATATTATTAGACAGAAACATCGATCTAGCTACAATGTTTGCTCATTCTTGGATTTACCAATGTATGGTGGGAGATGTGTTCAAGTTGAACAGAAACACCATCGAAATTAGACAAAAAATATCAGATGACAAATTTGAAACTAAAAGATTTGATATCGATCCTAAGGATTTCTTCTGGAATAATAACTCTGCCTTGCCATTCCCTGATGCTGTCGAAAATGTTGAGAAAGAATTATCCAAATACACAGAAGAGGCTAAAGAAATAACTGCAAAGACTGGTTACTCTTCCATCAAGGAAATTGATCCGAATGATCAACATGACACACAACATATTCAAGAGGCTATCAAGGCATTACCTGAATTGACTCAAAGAAAAAACATCATCGATATCCACATGACAGTGTTGACTGATTTAATCAAGGAATTAGATTCCAAAAACCTAGATGCATTCTTTGAAATTGAACAAAATTCCAAAGACCCTAAGACACAAAAGGATTTCATCACCTTATTAAAGTCATCTGCCAAGGGTGATAATGTTAACGATAAATTAAGAACATATTTAATATTGACATTGACATGTGAATTACCATCATCATTCACCAATGAATGTGAATCAATCTTAAAGAGTTTAAATATTGATTTGAAACCATTGGAATACATTAAAAAGGTTAAAGAATTGACGAAAATGTCATCAATGAATATGAGTGATGCGTATTCAATGGGCAATGATAGCTCAAATAGCTACGATAACAAATCTGCATTGTTCAGTAGTTTGTCATCCAAGTTAATGGGGTTGACTGAAGGCGGTTCATCTAAATTACAAGAAGGTTTTGGGTCTTTGGTGTCTGGTATTAAAAACCTCCTACCTGCTAAGAAAAACTTGCCAATTACAAACATAGTTGAATCTATCATGAACCCTAATAATGCTAACCAAGAGTCTATGAAGCTGACAGACGATTATCTTTACTACGATCCAAATTTAACCAGAGGATCACATACCAAGCAACCAAGAAGATCTACCTATAATGAATCTCTTGTGTTTGTGATCGGTGGTGGTAACTATTTGGAATATTCCAATTTACAAGATTGGTGTAATACTATCAATGATGTCCCTGGTGGTGTTGTTGGTGCTGTCTCCTCAGCAAATGGTTCCAGTAACACCACCCACTTGAGACAAGTCTTTTATGGCTCCACAAAAATCGTCACAGCTAATGAGTTCTTGGAAGAATGTGGTGAATTGGGTTCACTATAATGTAAATATATACAATTAACTTTTTTTGTATTTGTTTTATATACTATTGTTTTATAACTAATCATTGTCAACTGCTACTAAAGAAATATACAGATATATTTTTTGAGAATATAAGAAACAAATAAGAGAAGGAATAAAACAAAAGATAATAGTTAGGATAGAAAATTATAACTAAATGTACTATACAAAGAAATGGAATAAAAAAAAAACGTAGATGAATGAAGAAAAACTACAAAAAGGCTTTGGAACCCTCTAACACTTTTGTACTACGTCTAGCATCTAGAAATAGAACTTGACATTCTTCTATATCTTCCACCTTGATTTCATTTCTACCATTGACATCCTTGGCAATGATACCAGCAGGTGATAACAATTGTAACACATATCTTAAGGATGTCTTCATGGCAATGTCTGCGAGTTTAACCAATGCTTCATTCTCTAACACCAAACCTTCCAACTTAGATCTCTTCAACACAATAGTCTTAATCTCATCATGGTTATATGGCAATGTTCTCACAATTAACAATCTATCAATTAAATCAGCTGGTAAACCGTGAGGAGACTTGACATCATCGGTACCCTTCACAGTGGTAAGACCTCTATTAGATGCCAAAATGACAATTGGTGCAATTGTGGATTCTAAAGCTCTATTCAAATATGTGAAACATTCGATGTCTAACATGTTAACTTCATCAATGAATAAAACACCTGGAACCAATTCAGCAACACCTTGATCGATGTATTTGGACACAACTTTATTCACTTCCAATCTCAATTTTTCAGTAATTTCTGTTTTTCTTGGTTTCAACAATTGACCCATCATTGACAAGATATCTTGGCCACCTTGTGGTTTAGCATTAGCTTGATCTAGATCGTGTAATGTCACATCCTGGACAATTTCCTTCTTCTTATGAACATCACCCTTTGGAAGTGGAACGTATTCTTCAGCTTCCAAATCGAATTCAGTGGCATATGTATCTGATCTACCAACTCTTTTCACTGAACCAGTGTTTGCTTCGATGTAAATGACATCACCGACAGAGACACGTTCCTTTTGAATTGACTCATAGATGGATGGGTCCAATTTCAAACTCTTGGTACCCTTTGAAGTCTTCAAACCGACAATGACATGAGTAATAGTTTTACCATAACCTCCCAATGGATTTTCAGCTTCCTCTGGATTCAATTCAGTAACTTCTCCTTCGTAGACTTCCTTTGTTTCCTTGATTCTTAAACCAATCGCCTTTCTAAAGTTTTCCATTAATGCCTCTGTCTTCTTAATCTCAGCACTGTACAATTCAGAACCAACAATTGGACAGAATGGAACCTTTGGACCTAACTCCTGGGAGATAGCCAATGCTAGAGCAGTTTTACCGGTACCTGGGCCACCTGCTAGTAAAATTGCCTTACCTGACATTTTCTTAGATTTGATTAAATCAACAACGATACCACAAGCTTCTCTAGCCTCAGCTTGTCCAACGAAACCACCATCAATCTTTTTGGCGTTACCGTATTCATCTAAACCAAGACCTTTGATATGCGTATGCGCTGAAGTTCTAGATTCCCTTGTTGTAGTTGTAGTTGTAGTTTGTTGTGGCTGTGATTTTAGAGTAGTTGTTTGTGCTGGAGCTTGTGTAGGCTCTGATGTTGTTGTTGTCGTTGGTGCTGATGAAGCAGGTGCTGGAGAAGCAGCTGGCTCAGCGCCACCGACTGAATTGTTTTCAGATTTAACTTCTTCTATTTCTGCCATCGTACAGTAATCGTTATTAGTGGAAGGGAATTTTTTGTACTTTAATTGATAGTATGGATTATGTTTGTTCTTTCAATTAAAGACGTGAATCTTTCTTTTTTAATGCTGACCTTGACGAAAAGAAATTTTGAACAAAAAAAAAACCTAAACGTGGCTTATGTTGACAGGAAAAAATGTTCACACGCCACCTGTGCCACTGATCAACCTCACACACACAAATGAGACATCAATTCAGTTACTTAATTTACTGATATGTATTATAAAAGAAATGTATTATTAGAAAAAAAAAGAACAGTTGTTTATAAATTTATATTACCAATGATTATAACATCATGAACGGTGCTGCACAGAATGCATCATATTGTTTGGTTCTAGGAGCGATACTAATATGACCGAAATCATCACCGACCAAACTACCAGAGATATCGTAAAACCCATTTCTGTAGTATGGTAATTCAACGTTGCTGTCGTTGTCTCCATTAGTAATAACAAATGTTGACACAGTTTTAGCCTTGTCACCATTAGAGAAACTTCTTTGGTAATGTCTTTCGTTGTATTTATCATCAGTGAAGTGATGAGTATTTTCATTTTCATTGAAATGTCTGAAGAGTGTTAATGATGATTCAGGTGTGGAGAATTTGAACTCGTGTTTATCGTATTTAACCACTCTCCCAAGGTGTTCCTTACTTGTTCCAACAACCATTGTGAGTTCTAAAGTATTAATACATGTGAAAAAGTCTGTACCTAGATTAATGTTATTCATAATTGGAGCCCTCATTCTCTCTAGTACTGTTGGGTCCTCTTTTAAGAAGGTACCCAATGTCGTCTGAAAGAAAAATGATTGTGTAGATTGGTCAAAATGGAAATCTTTAACATCAAACAATGGACGTCTAGGGAATCTTTGTTTGAAAACTTCTACAGTAGAGATACTTTCAATCGGCGACACATTCTCTGGGTCATAGTTTAACGTTAGATATTGGTGGATATTCATTGTGATTGATTCAACATCAAAAAGACCAAGTTTTGTTGACATTCCATGATATTCAAAATCAGCAGGAGTGAGTGAGTCTCCAGAACACACAAATGTAATGGGTAAATTAGTAAAAGATGAATTAACAGGGAAATGTTCAGGGAATGCGATTCTGACATCAAGAGTCAAATCCTTATAAAGAGCAAGATCATTTAAATACTTTGAATCCCAATGCTTTTTCATATACTTGCTTCTGATTCCCTTGCCTTTGTTTTCAATTAATCCACCAAACACAGGATCAGGTAGATACAATTTGCATTTCTCCTTGTATGTGTAACTGTCAACAATCTCTGACAAACTACCAAAATCAGTATCACTCAAATGCTGAGTTATTTTCAAAGAATCACCCTGGTACCTTAGAGGGCACAGATAATCTAGATAAGCTGTTGATTTCTTCATCCCAGAGAGGTATTCAAATCTTAAATACACCTCATACCTGATGTTGATGTGAAGACCCTTGCAATTGCCAGCTTCTGGACGCACCGATAACGAGTCACACGATGACGGTAGATTCATATCTGATGTGTTATGAAATTCGAATTCAAAGGGATACTCTAAATAGTACCCATCAGGTATGTTACCTGGGGTTCCGTTGCAATGATACACAACTTCTGATTGGTTAAACAAAATGTCTACCCTTGGAAGTCCATAATCTCCTGTTGGTTTGTATCGTTCTGACGTGTTTTTTGGTCTCAATTTCTCTGAAAGAGTTGTCTTGTACGTATACGTTCTGCAATCACCTTTGAAACCAATCTCTATGGATATTATGTTAGTTGCATCACCGACGAACTGAATCTCCACAGATCCAGTAACTCTTTTTAAATCTGGTGTGAAGATATGGTCTTTATTTGGATAATTGATATAAAATTTCGGGAGAATACTAGTTTTATGGGTAGCAAACATGTCGCAATTGATATTTCTGATTTATTGAAATTTGTTATCTATTTGGTTCCCTTAAATCCAAGCATCTAAGCCATTGCAGGGATCTCAAAAAAAAAAAGAGATGGTTCCTTCTTTATAAAATACTACTAACGTTTCATATCGATGTGTTTTATGACCAAAAGGTCACTTCGCTAACTTTTGGGACTTGAGCCTACGGTTCTCCAAACAATCAAATCCGTCCATACAACGCCTACCTTTATACACAAATACACAATGATAATGGTCATTGTTCCATTATTCCATTACTTACATTATGATATGTTTCAAGAAAAAAACAAGAATGTTGAATATGTGTAAACAGACTATACAAATGATAGACAAAAAGTAGAATTGAAGAGGAAAAATAAAAATAAAAAAACTATGACGCAATAAACAGAGAACGGAAAAAAACCACATACACACACAATAAACCAAAATGAACTGAACCGAACTTAACTGAATTGAACTAACTGAATTAGACGAATAAGATGAATTGAAAGTAGCCATTAATTATTAAAATCAAACAAGGAACTGTTTTCACCTAATAATCCATCAGTACCGAACCCAACAGCACCACCAAGGAATTTACCGAATGTACCACTGGTACCACCGTTGTACCGATTACTACCATCGTAACAACCATCTAAGTAATAACTGTATTTTTGTCCCCTGTAGATGTCTGTATCGTAATCATGTAAACCTGAGAACAAGAATGACGTAGCACCAATGGCAACTGCAGCAGCAGCTGCGGTACTGGCACCTATGATCATGTCATTCCGTTTATGATCCGTCACTGTGAACTTCCGTTGATAGAAATGAGGGTACCCAGGGTATGTCCGTTCGTACTCATCAGATAACACATCGTTAGTATCATCACAGTAGGTGGCGGTCGATGTTGTCGTTGGAGTTGTGTTTGAATGCATTGGTTGGTATTTTTGGTTAGTGGAGTAATCAGAGTAACTGAACGAATCATATTCGTTGTAGATTGACGTCAATGTTCTGCTTCTGTCGATTTCTTGCAATTGTCTTGGCGATGGAGGAAGTGATTGTTGTTGTTGTTGTTGTTGTTGTTGTTGTTGGTGGTGGTGGTGGTGTTGTTGTTGAAGTGATGCATGATCCTTGGTATGAAGATTGTGTCCGTGTAATGATGGGAAAGTGAACACCGTTGAAGATGTGGTGAAAGTGAAGTGTTTCGTCTCATGGTTCATAGTGTTCGATGCACCCAATTGTTGTTTACCAGTGCCAATGGCCAAATCGAATTTCAATGTGGATATGCAAGAGAAGAAATCACCCAATGAAGTGTTGTTCATTATTGGCTTTTTCAACACTTCCAATAAGGTTTTCTTTTCCTTGATGAATCTTCCAAGGTGTGTGTGCAAGTAAAAAAGCTCTCTCTTGGAATCGTACTTGAAATTACCCACATCAAACGTTGGCTTAAAAGTGAACCGTTCTTTGAACAATGGTGTCTCCAAGGTCCAATTGAATGACTCCCTTTCGATGTTATTGGCATCGTCTTCGTCCCTGCATGACAAATTCACAGATTGCAACAGACTCAGTTCCAATGAATCCACTTCGAACAATCCTAATTTGGTGGACATACCGTTGAAGCTGAAATCCTGTGCACTGGCGTTCCCCAGTGGACACTCTATGATCAATGGGATCTTATCAAGAGTGGAGTACATATCCAATTGGATGGGTAATTGTAATTTGATGTTCAATGTGATGTTCTCCGTCAAAGTGATTTGAGAAGCGTAATCCTCATCCCAATGCCGTTTGATGAACTTGGATGGTGCTCCATCGTGCCTGTTCTCTATTAACCCACCATGCGTTTTATCGGGTAGATACGCTTTCAATTTATCTCTGTACACATGTCTAGCGATTAACTCTGATGGAATCTCCTTGAATGGGTTACCGTATCCGTAGCCACCACCGGTCAGGGATGTTGTTGGACAGGAATCTCCTTGAAATTTCAAAGGCACTAGGAAATCAAGGTATGTTGAGTTTTTCTTCACAGATGTTAAATATTGAATTCTCACATATAGTTCGTATTTGATGGTTATGTTGCCACCTCCATGCATTGGAGACGTCTCACCGAATGATTCACACGATGATGGTAAGTTAGCCTTATCACAAGGGAAATTGAAATTGAATGGGTACGTTAGCACATACCCTTCTGGGAAATCTGTCGCTGATGAATTGATGGAATCTGTGGTGAATGCATTGAATGATTCATTGAAAATGATATCGATTCTAGATGAATGTTTCTTCTTCGTGGATGATCCCGAACTTGTTTTTTTACCACTGGACACCAATGCCGTTTGATGGGTTCTACAATCACCCTTGATACCTATATCAATGGAGATGATATTTGTAGCATTGCTGATGAAACACAGGTCGACTTTCCCTGAGACTTTTCTTTGAACTGGGGTGAAGATTTGATTTTTATTTGGGAATTCAACTTCAAATTTTGGAAGAATACCCTTTTTGTTATTGGCAAACACAGTCTTTGTCTTTGTCACCACCATGTTTGATTGTTGAACTGGTGGTATTTGATTTTTTGATAGTAAAGGGAAACTGAAACTGAAACTGAAACTGTGTTTAACGTAAGAATGATAATAATTGTGAAGAAGACAAAAAAGAAAAAAAGACAAAACAAAAAAGAAGAATAAAATAAAAAAAAAGGACACACAATAGGGTACTTTAGTACTTACTTATCTTAAATCTAAATTTGAACAAATAAGTAAAAAAAAAAAAAACAGAATCGGTATCTGTAACTGTATCTGGTGAGTGTGCGTTGTGTGTGTGTATGATGAAAAATTAATTAAAATTTAAAATCGTTCGTTAAAAATCGTTAAATCTCTCTCTCTTTCTCTCAATTTAAGTAACGGGCAAAACAAAAAAATAAAAACGGTTTTTTTAAATAATGAGTGGAGAGGGAGGGAGGGAGGGAGGGGGGATGAAAAGTAAATCACTCACTCAAGAAAGAAAGGGGAGAGGATTGTGCCGTATCTCTTAATAGTTTTTTTTTTTAGTTCTGAAATGAGAATGGTTTTAAAGTTAAAAGATAACAAAACAATTGTCTTAAAACGGTTAATTCCTTTTCTGTATATATATATATATATATATATGTGTGTGTGTGTGTGTTCTGTGTATAGTATCTTATACCAGGGGGAGGGGGACAATTGAGAATTCACAATTAATTTAGCTTGCGATTTACATATATACAGACAAAAATAGACAAATTGAAAACGGAAAAATATGTAAACTAATATATTTATTTGTATATATGTATTTAACCTCAAGTAAAACACATCCAAACCACCCAAACCACACCTAATTTACCTGTGTAGAGAGATAATACAAAATTTTTTTTTTCATTATTATATACCATTGTATCGGAAACTATTAGCCATAGTTTCCCTCCCATTCACGGCAAACAATAACAATGAGACAAATTCATTGGACAATCAGAAATCCAGAGAGAATAAAATATTACAAATTACACCTCCTTTAATAAACAACCTTATCCTTTGAACAACATCATCGCACACCATCACACACATTCACTTCACCAACCCATTACAAATACACACACTCACATTAACAAACACAAAATTCCACTGTGACCTTAGCTTGATAACACATAATTGAGAAGGGGGCACCAGGGGCGTTGAAATATAGACAGCTACTACTACTACTAGTAGTCTGTATACTGTTTACCTCAGTGATCACAGATGTGTATATGCATGCTATGTAATAATACCTCTTAGTGTGAGGAAAAAGAAGAAAGAAAGAAAGAAGGAAGGGAAGGGAAGGGAAGAAGGGAGGAAAGTACACGTAACCATACCCATACCCGTATCCTTACCAATATCCGTACTACTCATACCTTCCTTTTCCAGAGGAATTGTTCTAGAGTGGTAAATACTAATCTATATACACTCAATAGGTGTATACACACACACACACACATATATATATATATCATCCATTCCATGCAGCATGCTTGGGTTTATCATGGAGGATGATCAAGACAATACAAGACAATACAAGACAATACCCTTAATGTCCAATTACATTACCAAATTAGTTCATTTAATTGAATCCTATGTCCTCATTATGGGGATCACTGATACCTTGTCCTACCATTATACCAAACTGGAACTAAGAAGTGCCAGTGTTATTGTGTCTTTACTTTCTTTTATAATGGATCTTCAGTTTTATCAATTTACAAACCAAAAAAACCGATTGTTAGCACTAAAGTACATCGTGGTAATTTTTTTCAAATACAATAAACTACATTTGAAGCCGCCTTGCAGTTGTAAAATTACTTTACCTCAATTGTGGGTTAAAACGCCGTGATTTATACCTTCATGCTTAGATTCTGTACAGTCGAAATTAGAATGAAACCATTTTCGTTGGTTATTCTCCTTTGAGAAATTAGAATGTGGGAAATGTGTATCTTCACAAAATTACAGATCTACTACTACAACTAATATAAGTGACATAATTTCCTCTCTCGCCAGAATCACGTGACTCAATTTCCTTGGTGTCATTTATCTATACATGGAAATTCAATTTTAAATTCATTTTGGTATTTCATATAGATACATAACCACAAATAACTATTCAGGATGGAATTCATAAGGTCCTGGTTTTTCCTTAGCGTCAAATTTAATGTAACTTTCATCTATCAATTTCCCATCCACTTCAGCCCAAGCTTCCACTAAATCACCTGGTTTCACTTGTCCGACACCCTTTGGAGTTCCAGTTAAAATGATATCACCTGGGTGCAATGTCATAATTGATGACATGGTACTTAAAAATTTATGAATTGGGAAAATCATTAAATTAGTTAAATCCTTTTGCTTTTGCTCTCCATTGATTTTCAAATTCAATTCAACGTTGTATGGATCAACGATCTTGTCCTTTGGAATGTACGATGAGATTGGTAGAAATGTGTCAAACCCCTTACCAATTGTCCATGGTAACCCCTTCTTCTTCGCCTCGTCTTGAACGTTTCTAGCTGTTAAATCAATACCCAATGCGTACCCATCGATGCTGTCCAAAGCTTCCTCAGGACCAAACTTGTCTGGTTGTAAATTCTTTAATTCTTTGCCAATGACACATGCCAATTCCACTTCATGATGCACTAACACATTCTTTGGAATCAAAATTGGCCCCTGGTTAGGTAACAAAATCGATGACGATGGCTTCAAAAAGAAAAATGGTTTAATAGGTTTAGCATTGTTCAATTCTTTGATGTGGGCCAAGTAGTTCCGTCCAATGCATAGAATCTTACCCGCTTGTTTAGTGTATGCAAATGATGACATATCTATCAGAATTGATGTAATCGGGGGAAATTGAAATAGTACAACTAGGTTGGTTGATAATAAACCTTCCAATAAATACCACAACCACAACCGCAACAACAAACAGCAACTTCAAATGTTTTTGTGTAAGAGCGTCTTTCCTCTCTTTTCGTTGAACAAAACAAAAAAAAAAAAAAGTAGCTTCGCATTCCGAGATCGGGTAAATCTGCAGATGATTTTCACAAATTACTACTACGTTGTAAAAAGACAGACACAAATACCTTGCCAGGTTACACACTTCCATCCATGGTGATAGAAACAAAATAATGCTCTAATAATTAAATAACTAAAAAAACAACAAAGGAGAAATATGAAGGATAGAATACAGGGGGGGTGGGAGGCTAGTAAACAAGCACAAATGAAAAAGAACAATAATAATAATAAAAAACAAAGACCAAAAAGAAAGGAAGGAAAGAACGAAAAGTAAACGGATTAAAATAACAAAAAGAGAAGAACACAGTAAAATTATAAAGAAAAGATTTAAAGACATCAAAAATGATATAATTGTGCAAAGACACACAGAGAAAAGAAGGGAAAAATAAATGTATCAACCAGTGTGACAATAAAACTTAAGAAGAATCAAGTCAACCGTAATAATCATAAATAAAGGAAAAACAAAACACTCTTATGGATAAACATTTCCGTTAGAATTTTGCTGCTGCTGCTGCTGTTGTTGTTGTTGTTGCTGTCTTGCAATCATATTATTGGTAGTCATAGCTACAGTGGCAGCGGCGACTGTTTGAGGATTAGCATTGTTTATAAGCTGATCTGGTAAATTGGTTCCCGAAGTTGATGTAGTTAATACACTTCCGCCGTTGGCTCCGGTAACTGGCACAGGCGGTGGGTCTGCATGTGCTTGTGGCAATTGAATGACATGGTTGGTGGCATTCAACAAAGTGTTCAGTGTTTCCACACCGCCAATTTGTTCTGCTAAAGCCCTACAATCCTTATGTGCAAACAAAATAGCCCTAAAGGTCAATACTTGTTCCCGTAATTGGTTAACTTCCCAAGTCAAGGAATTGCATTGCTTAGAGTAATGGTCCAAGTCTTGTTTCATCTTCTGAACCATCTCCTTCTTCCGTTGTCTACATTTAGATGCAGCAACTCTATTTCTTTCTAGAAAGTTCTTCCGCTTCTCTTCATCAGTCAATTTACTCGACCGTCTACCGCTGGCCGCAATGTATCCATCGTTATTAGTGTCAGTATTGTTATCTGAGTAATCATCTTCATCATCTTGCTCATGCTCATGTTCAGTTTGTTTTTGCTGCTGCTGCTGCTGCTGTTGTTGTTGTTGTTGTTGTTGTTGTTGAAACTCTTGCTTCACTGAAACTTTTCTCTTCTTTGGTGATGGTGGTGACACTTTGTCTACATCCACTGATGTGCCATTCTTTTTAGAACCACGTTTTCTACCTCTTGTCTTTGGTTTCCTCGTCCCAGTGTCAGTAGTCTTGGTGTTGTCGTACGATTGCAATTCATTTTTACGGGTGGCTCTACCACCTTTCTTCGTTCCAGACGGACCCGTTATCTCGTCAGTATTATTTGCTTTAGATTTTGAAATATTAGAGGCTGCAGATGGTTCATTATTGGTATTTGCGACAGTATTAGTAGTACCAACGGGATTTGTATTGACCACAGGTGTCATTGACAATGGAGCAGTTCCAGCTGTTGAGACGCCGCCATTTGACAGAGGTGGCACTGTTGGGTTTGTTGTTGCTGAACCATTTCCTGGTAGTGGTGGTACACTCTGTAATCCATTGAAAAAAGACAAGGCACCAGGTGTGAATTGGCCAGAGGGCATGTTTAATAACATAGAGTAACTGCCATTTGTCTGTAATTGAGATGGTAAATTCCCACCTGGTGTGAATCCCGTTCTAATAGAGCTTTCATTTGGTGTCAAATCGACTCTTTTATTACTCATGAAGTTGTACAACAATTGTTGAGGAGATGCTAATGGATTACTGATACTAGTGTTATTATTTCCAGGGGTGATTGCAGTTCCATTTCCAGCGGTAGTATTATTATTGTTATGTGAAGCAGATGAAGATGTCGTTGTTGCTGTTGTGGTAGCAGTAGCTGTGGCAGTAGCGGGATTAACTGCAGGACCGACAAAGTTATTGTATGACGTTTGTGATGATTGAGGCTGTTGAGAGTAACTTCCACTTTGCACTCCTTGTAATAGGTTCCAGATACCAGGAGTGCCAGGCAAAGAGGTTCCACCTGGGGATACAAGTCCTTGTAATGGAGGTAATGTGTTTGTTCCTAAACGTCTTGTACCTCCTGGGGTTAGAATTGGAGGTGTAAGACCTGGCATTCTACCATTTGACAGTTGTATATTGGTGGAATTTGTTTTCCTATGTGCAAACGTGGATGCATTTGATGCACCTCCAGACACCGATGATGAGTTGTTGGTGGTGTTTGTTTTTTTATCTAACCCTTGTGCAGAACTTGATGCATTGCCATGGTCATCCTTTGTGGCAAATGATTGTTCGAATGGGTTAGGCTCAAGGTCTAGGGTCTTGGAAATCGTTGATGAACCTGTATGGTTAGCAGATTGACCGTCTCCCGTGCTTGCACTTAACGATGCCATTATGTATGTTAATATGGACAGATATGTATTATTTTAAATGCAATGATAAGATATGTAATTTAATAAATAGACAAACAGTTGTTATGGTTTAAAATAGAGAGTGATCAGAATTATGACAAATCTTGCGCTATTTATTATCTTGATCTAGCCGAGTATTTTATGTAACGATTGGATCCCCTATTAAGACACAGAGACAGACACACACACTCAAACTACCTCTGGAGTATAGAGTAATTTACCGATATTGGTATTGAAATACAAAAATGCTTGTTCGTTGATTGTTGATGGTGGATTTGTGTATATGTTAGATTGCCCCTATTGATGCAATTTATTTTGATTTTAGAATAATCAACACGTTGAAATGAGAACCTTCTGATGATTGCTGTTGTTTCTGCTCTATAATTGATACAATGTTAGTGTAATACAACTAAACTAGTGAAATTATTGATTGGGAACGATTATCGTTTTTGTGTCGTTGTTTTCAACAAATATTAAATGGTTTACAAACTAGGTAGGTCTATTTACATTTATTTGTGGTCCTTGTACAAAAGGAGAAAAAACTCTCTCAAACTTCAAAAACGACGCCAGCCAGAAATCTGTAGAAGGTGTAGAGATGACGTCAGCCGATTCGAACGTGAGCGCCGCTTTTTTTTCTCCTTTCTACGTTCGCACGACGGCACGACGATCGTCGCAAAGTCGATTTTTTAGGAGAATAAACATAAGAAAAAACAAAGTGTTCATTTTTGAATATAGGGGAATTCAGATTTTACTTCCAAAATGTCAGTGTCGGGACAACTGTTACTACTTCTGAATTACTTCTGAATTAAAACAAATAAATATTAACTAGTTTCTTGTCTTTCGTTCATTACTCATTCTGGTGGCAATAATGTCTATTAATTAGATTACGAGTTCATAATTGTGCCTTTTTTGGTCATCAATTATTGCACAATCAAGGTTAAACATAGATGTCTTTCCCATTATAACAAATGTTATGATATTCAAGGTCATCATGATCGATACCTATTGAACCAAGGGTTTTAACCTCAGTATGCACAACTTTATCTCTAATAGACTGATCAGGTTTCTGGTCGACAAAAGGTAAGTACTCCATTGCCACATAAAAACCAACCACACAACAAAACCCTGTATCCTAATACAGGGGAGTATGGACTGGTGTTTTAGGATTTTCTGAATTATATTCATGGATCAACTTGTATGCTTTTTTTAACCTCATTTGTAAACCATTTGTAACAATGATTAGTAAATTTCTCTAATGGTACACCAATTATTCCTGTGTCGTTCCAATAATAGGCTTCATAATAACATGGAACCCTTATTGAAATCAAACATATTAACCACCACCTCACACCTCAATTTCTATATCAACAGGAACTCCGAACACTCGAGTATAAAGACAGTAGAAGATATTTTGATAACATCAGTCAGACTGTTTATACCAGATTGTCGTGTGGTACAAGCAAAACTTGGACAGTAAAAATCTTGAACATTAGGCTTAACTGTAGTACCGTTGACGTGTTCGTACTCATTTTCATTCAGAGTTAGTCTATCTTTCAATATCTGCAGTCTTTACTTGAGTATATTTCAATTTATCTTCGACTTTTGCGAAGCATTTCAGCTTTACCAGAAATATTCTGTTTAAACGCAAAATACGTCAAAGCAGTGACAACAGTGGGATATGCATCTATGATATGCATTCTATGGGACTAATAATGCTTCACCCTCTTCAACACAGGCTTACCATCAATTGTCACTTCTTTCACAAGCAATGGACTGGGACTTGGATCCAACTTGTAAAAGTCAAATAGCAAAGCATCTTTATTTTCAGCCAATCGACGTTTAGATTCTGTACGTCTAGCGTTAGCTTCATATGTTTAATATCCGGGTTAATAGAACACATTTTTCAGCAATTAGATACAGTGAACAAACGGTTCTGCAAGGAACAGATCATGCAACAAGTTGTTGATAACTGAGTATAGTAATTGTTTCGTATCTTAAATCTTCTTTTATGAAAGAGACATTCAATTCCTCGCATTTTAAAATTACCTGTGTACGGATGTAAACATAGTGTACTTAATGTATTTTAGCTATACATTTACATTCAAAACCGTAACTTTGGAGGATTCTACCTTTTTATTTAATTAATTATTACATAGTTCATTTCAATCAAAAGGAGTTACTAACCAATACTATATTGGTGGTAAATTAACTTGTGTACCAGAAAGCAAATCATAGACTATACTGGTAACTTTCTTATTTGCCACTTTCATTTACATCAAATCACATACAGAGAAGAAAATGGTTATAATACCCAGAACGGTACCCCATTGTATGGTATTAATTGGGTTACTCATAGCATATTTAATACCATTTGTCGATGGTAATCTTACCTCCATTCATCGAAATGGTTACTGTGCTTTGTACTCCAATGGTGGTAAGAAATCATTCTTTGGTGCTGAATTGCCAAGGCCTCAAAATATCCCAGCTCAACCTTTGTCATTAGAGGAGAAGTCCCTATTAGTCGATATTTGTGGACCCAGTTGGGACACCACTGAATTTGCATGTTGTAACAGTGATCAATTGGTAAATTTAAGGACAAATTTACAAAAGGCTGAACCATTGATTTCATCGTGCCCTGCCTGTAAGGACAATTTCTTCCAATTGTTTTGCCAGTTTACTTGCTCTCCGAACCAATCCACATTCATAAATGTCACTGAAATTGGTACATCCATGTCAGGGAATGAAATAGTGACAGAATTGGATTATTACATTGATGGATCATCGGGAAATGCCACCAACACGAACGGGTTTGCGTTTAATTTCTTTGATTCGTGTAGGAACATCAAGTTCGGTGCCACAAACGGTTACGCAATGGACTTAATCGGTGGTGGTGCTAAAAATTACCAAGAATTCTTGAAGTTCTTGGGTGATGAAAAGCCAATGTTAGGAGGGTCACCGTTTCAAATTAATTTCCAATACTCCACCCCTTTACATTCAAAGGATATCAAATTGATGAACATCAATGGGAAACATTGCAATGATGAGGATTCGAATTTTAGATGTGCTTGTTCCGATTGTCCAAACTCTTGTCCAGTATTACCTGAATTACACAATGAGGGTAAGTGTATGATAAATGGTGTAGTTCCATGTTTCTCATTCGCTGTGATAATATTGTACAGTGGAGCTATTGCAATTTTCATTTTGGTGTACTTATGCATAGTATACAGAAAGAAGAATGAATTGAACTTTTTAACAGATGATTCATTCACTAATGACGAATTCCCATATTCTGTGACTAACGAATCTGAAGATACTTTCAGCAATATGGATAACTTCAAAGTGAATGATTCGTATGTGATTAACAATTACAGTGAAGAGTTTTTTTATAAGCTCGGATATTACTGCTCTATCTACCCTAAAAGAGTGATATCGATATCGGTGTTGACATCATTGGCCTTGTCCTCATTAATTGTTTTATTACAATTGGAAAAGAATCCAGTTAATTTATGGGTCAGTCCAACGTCTGATGCCTACTTACAAAGATTAACATATGATGATAGTTTTGGTCCATTTTACAGAACTCAGCAGATATTTGTCTCTAATTCCAGTGGAGATTCTATCTTGCAAGATTATAACACAATCAAATGGTGGTTTGAGAAGGAAATTGAAATCCAAAATTTAGTGGGGCAACCAAACACTGACACTAATATTACATACGATGATATTTGCTTCAAGCCTCTAGGAGACACATGCATTTTGGAATCGTTCACACAGTATTTTTATGGTGATATCAACAATTTACCTGAGGAACGTTGGAGAGATCAAATCAAAGAATGCACAGATTCCCCAGTGAATTGTTTGCCTACTTTCCAACAACCATTGAAAAAGCAGTTAGTTTTCGGTGGTGATATTACTGGTGATATCTTACAGGCTAAGGCGTTTGTGATAACTTTATTGACTAATAATGATAACGATGAAACCTCTGATACGGTTATAAATTCTCAATCATGGGAGAGAATATTAGAAACATATCTTTTAGATCTTGCAAAAGAGGCTCAAGGTTTAGGATTAACAGTGGATTTTTCTACTGAGATATCTCTTGAAAAGGAATTAAATAAATCAACAAATACTGATATTAGAATAGTGGTGATTTCATATCTTGTTATGTTTTTGTATGCCTCATTTGCTTTAGGTGGATCTGGATCATCAAAGTTGAACACCCCCATGGACTTTTCCAGCACATCCTCATTTTCAAAATTATTACTAAGAACCCGATTTGGTTTAGGATTAAGTGGAATTTTCATTGTGCTATTATCTGTGTGCTCTTCTGCTGGATTTTGGAGTTTATTTGGATTGAAATCAACTCTAATCATTGCTGAAGTGATCCCATTCTTAATTTTGGCAGTTGGTGTTGATAATATTTTCTTAATTACCAATGAACTTAACGATGTAAACAACTTAAATATTGGAAATGAATTAAATATTCATGAGAGAATCGGTAAAACTCTGTCAAATATTGGACCAAGTATTTTGTTAAGTTCCACATGTCAATTTTTGTGCTTTTCATTAGCTAGTGCTGTCGGGATGCCTGCTGTGAAAAATTTTGCTCTCTACTCAGCATTTGGAATATTTTTTAATACAATACTACAATTGACTTGTTTTGTGTCTGTGCTATCATTGGATCAAATCAGATTGGAAGAAGGTCGTTTAGATTTATTTCCATTTTTGAAACCATCAAGCGCTAATGGTATTAGTTTACCCAATAATGACGAAGACTTGACAAGACTATTACAAACGAATGGCTCCTTTGCAGATGAGAGCTTCTTCACCAAGATTATAAGAGACATTTTTGCTCCGTTTTCATTCAAGGAAAAGGTTAGAAAAACTCTCATCGCAATCTTTGTTGCATGGTTAGGTGTCTCATTAGCTCTTCTTCCTAATATTAAACTTGGACTAGATCAAAGAATTGCCATTCCATCAGACTCATACTTGATTGGTTATTTTAACTCATTGTATGATTATCTCAATGTAGGTCCACCAATTTATTTTGTTGTCAATCACTTAGATGTGACGAAGATTCAGAACCAACAACAGTTATGTGGTAAATTCACTTCATGTAATAAATTTTCATTAGTGAACATTCTAGAACAAGAGTACAAGAGGGTCAATGATAGCACAATTGCTGAACCAGTTGCAAGTTGGTTGGATGATTTTCTACTATGGACGAATCCAGATCTATCTGATTGTTGTCGTTATAAGAAAGGCTCAGATGAGGAATTTTGTTCCCCTTACCAACCACCACGTCAGTGTGAAGTTTGTTATGAAGACAAGGAATGGAGTTTCAAGATGGAGGGTTTCCCAGAGGATGATACTTTTACCAAACTCTTTAAGCACTGGATTGAATCTCCATCGGACCCATGCCCATTAGGTGGCAAAGCTGCTTATTACAATGCTATCCATTTGGATAAAAAGTCCGGGGAAATCGTTAGATCATCCTTTAGAACTTCTCATGAACCATTACGCTCACAGGATGATTTCATCAGCGCATACCATAACTCATTAAGAGTAGTTGAAGAAGTAAAAGAGAATCATCCTGACTTGGATCTCTTTGCTTATTCTCCATTTTACATTTTTTTTGTTCAATATGAGACTATTGTTAAACTTACAGTAACTTTAATAGTTGCTGGACTTGTTTCAGTGTTTTTTATTTCATCGTTCTTACTTGGTTCAGTGAGAAATTCGTTTATTTTGATTGTCAATGTGCTGATGATTTTGGTTGACATCGGGGGTGTCATGGCTATTTGGGATATTTCTTTGAATGCTGTGTCTTTAGTCAATTTGATGATTTGCTTGGGTTTAAGTGTGGAATTCTCAATCCATATGATCAAGCATTTTAATTTTAATTCCAATTCATCCAGTCCATTCACTGATTTGTCGTTTAAAATGGGTAGAGCGTTCAATTCATTTGTTTTTATCGGTAACTCTACATTGAGTGGTATCACATTGACTAAATTAATTGGAATCTTTGTGTTGAGTTTTACTAGATCCAAGATTTTCCAGGTATATTATTTCAGAATGTGGCTAGCATTGATTATATTTGCATGTTTGCACGCTTTAGTATTGTTACCTATCTTACTTGGGTTATTTGGTGGATCCAAATCTTACAGAAACTCACAATTTGCTACGTTTACCAACGAAGATGTCTTGAGAAGAATGGGAAACCAAAATTAATTCTTTTGTATCATCCTTAATGATTTTATTTGTAATCACTTTTTATTTTAGCCTTGTTTAATGAAAAATACCGTTATGTGTATGTAAAAAAAATTCCAATTCCAAAATAGGAAAAAACATTGATAAAAAAACAATGAGAAATTAGAGAGACAGAGATACTATACCACAAAAAAAAAGGTTTGCAAACTGTGGCTACTCACAAACCTTGAAAAAAAAAGCCTCCACCACACAATGGATCAACTCCTTGTATTAAAACAATATCCAACAGGATCCTAACTGGATGATGTGCGGTCTTAAACCGGTTGTTAACCACTCTTCAGTGATCCACAATGAATCAATTGGTACTTAAGACGGTTAGGCAATGCCATAGAAATTTTCATCGTATAATATTAGAAAGGTTTAAATAACCCAAAGAATACCTTTTTTTTCAAATTAACATAATATTATATAGAATAACTTTTTTTTTTCAGTGATGGAAAGGTTTTCTTTATTTTAAAGTCTTAAAGTCTTAAAGTATAATAACAACTGAAAGATGACTCAAGAGAAGCTTTCAATCAAATCCGTTGGTATCATTGGCGGTGGTCCTTCAGGTATCGCCGCTTTATACGAGTTGACTAGAGCATTAAAGGATGGAACTTCTTTGTTCAAAACTGCTAGTGTGAAACAAGAGGAGGAAAAGAAGTTGACTGCGTTTGATGAAATTGTTTTATTTGAAAGACATCCAACAGTTGGTGGTGTCTGGTCTCTATCATCCAGCGGTGATAATAACACCGATCCACCATTACCTGACTTTGATATCATTAAGAATGATTGGGATCAGTATGAAAATATCCACGTGAAACCTGATTTCAATAAGGATGGATTAGAAGAAAAACTTAAAAACTCAAGCTATGAAAACCCAGTTGTTGTGGAAAAGACTGAGTTAGACCCTTCCGATAAATTCCAATGGAAATCATCTGCCGCTTATAAAGAATTATTCACTAATGTGGACAATTTGTACATGTCATACTCCTTTGACGATAGATCGGATGAGGAATTACAAAAGCTCAGAGAAAAATATCCAAAATTTGAAGTTTTCCAAAGAAAGGATGATTTAGGTGAATATCTTGAAAGAGTCGTTAAACATAATGATTTAGACAGATACATCAGATACAAGTCTAATGTTGAAAGAGTCAGAAAGTTGCCAAGCGGTAAATGGGAAGTTGCCATTAAACAACAGGAAAAGAAAGATGGAAAAATTATTGACAATTGGTACACACAAGAATTTGATGCTATTGTGTTAGCCAATGGTAAGACCATTCCATATCTACCGGTGTTCAAAGGTCTACCTGAATTTGTTGCAAAGAACAAGGACAAAACATTTGTCACATTAGCTAAAGCCGTTAAGAACACAAAATTCATCCAAGAAGGGAAGAAATTACTATTTATCGGTTCATCATCGTCATCGATTGATTTACTTCAGTATGCCTTCCCTAGAGATTTGGAAAATCCAAGTATTTGGATCTCTAGAAGAACAGAATTTAGTGGTGCTGGATTAATGTTTGGTGCTATGTCATGGTCAAAGGGTATCATCAACAAACCAGTGATTGAAAAGTTCTTACCTGAAGAAAATGGTGTACTCTTCGAAGATGGAACTATTGAAAAGGACTTTGACGCTATTATCATATGTACTGGTTACCATTACTGTTACCCATTTTTCGAAAAAGAATACGTCAAGGAGCATCCGGATTTATTGAAATTTTACAGATACACATTCTCCGTGGAAGATCCAACTTTGACTTTAGTTGGTAACAAATTAGCAGCATTTTTCTTTTCAAGGGTGGAAGCTCAATCCGCAGCTGTGGCTGGTGTATTGTCTGGGCATTCGACATTGCCAAGTAAAGAGGAGAAGTCTGAATGGTACACGGAAAAGATCGATCAACTGTTGTTGACCCATAATACAAATGAGAAGTTCATAGAACCACTATTGAAATTGGCATTGAAGAACAGACCTAATCCATTGTATTTCAAGAAGGAAAGAAATGACCATGTTGCTGATTTTGCTAATTCTCGTCGTAAATTAGAGGAAGTGTTCTTCAAGTTAAGAGATGGCAAATACAAAGTTGATACGTTATTGGAACCTACTATTGACTAGTGAGGTATCCATTATTTATTTTATTTACTTTTCTGTATCTTATTCGTTCTGTTGTTGTTTTCCTTATTTGATAATAGTTCAGTATATTTTTGATAGATAAAAGAGACATAAAACAGGAGGGGAGGAACCTTTCATTTTAATAAAATAAAGAGTATTATTAATTCAATAGCAACTTCATCAATAATTCTCTGGAATTCAGGCAAATGTGTAAACATAGTATTGAACGGATAATTCACCCTTTTCAGTTCTGATGAATCTACCCTTACCTAAGTAATTAATGTTCTTAACCCATTTCTCATCTTCCTTCGGAGTGGTGAAGATTGGATGACAAGTGACGTAACCTTCGTCAAATCCCATAGTGGTGTATTTTTTACCAATGACACCAGTGACCTTTTCGCCGAATTCAACCACACCGGTGTAATAAACGTAGGCCAAACCACCGTTCTTGTCCTTTAAAAACAATTTACAATCCAAGTGGCCAATCGTAGGGTTAGACGAGTAAGCTGTGATATCATCACTACCATGGGTGATCTCGTAATCAAATGGATAGTTTTCTTGATCTAATGATTTAACAAACCCACCTTTAAGTGGGACATGTTGCATTGAGGCATCACCTGTGGAATAAGCATCTTCTGGTTCTTCAGCAATGATGTGGAAGAACAAGATCGGCTTTAAACTTGGGTGTGTGGCTTTGGAGAAATCAGGAATGTCAGACATAGTTGATTTTGATGTAGTTGAGTGATATGGAACGATGCTAATTTTGCGATTGAAGAAACGGGAAACAAACATCAGATAACTAGTAACCAACCTGGTGATTTTAAGCAAACTTACCGTAAAACTGCGGAGGTTGGGCAGCGTGGGTGTCATTTATTGCTTACGTAATAAATGATGGAATTTTGTTTCAATGCGAGTGGCTAAGATTGATGGTACCTGGTATACTTATACTATGATAGAAACCATATTTAATTAATTTATTAGCTATCAGCAAATGAATTAGATCGTTGAATAAAAGATTTCTGTTCAAATTGGAAATACAAGAGATAGGATCTCTAGTGACAGTGGGACTGAATCTTAAGATATCTACGGACACTGGCTGCACAACTATATAATTTCACACCATAATCAGTGTGATTTCCATTAAAGTATTTGATCTATTCCATTAACCAGTAAATCACATTTTTCTGGAAAATGAATTTGCAATGAGTGTTATCGTTCACAACCCCACCCCCCTTGTTAGTTCCTTTCTTGTCACTCAGATTCGTTCAGATCTCTCGGTTGTTAACTTAACTTGAGTGGGCCACTACCACGACACTTCAGCTCATACCAACAACTGTCGCGGAGGAACCAGATTTAAAATTTTTTTTTCTCAACTTTTTTAAAGAGGGCCAAAAGACACCAATAAGTTTATTTTGAAACATCTGTGATGGATAATTAAAAATGGGTCTCATAACAAATAATTGCACACAAGCAACAATTCAAATCATCAGTTGCATTTTTCAGATTATTACGTCAATTCAATATTGTATATCAATTTATATACCTCTCTGTCAATTCATCATTAATTCCATTACCTCCGTTAGGTGAAAAGAAATCAAAACAAGATTATATATATCTATATACGCTCAAGGTATAGGGCGAACATAGGTCAAATTCAAATAACCCAATCCATCTGACCTATTGCCATACATACATTTACACAGTCACTAATCATTATAACAACATAGTTCTCTCTTTCTCTCTCTTTCTCTCTCTTTCTCTCTCTCTCAGCTTCAAAAAAGAAAAAAAAAAGCACTTTTACACACTTTTGAATCTTTGATAAATTAAGGCATGCCTCTTCTGAAGAGTTTCATAAATTCAATATAGTTAGTATATACAAGTTAAATGTCATTTTTTAATTTCCTATAACTTTTAATCTAAATACACAAATATAAATACACATAAAAAAGCTCTGTTCAATTCGGTTGATCCCTTCTACCGTTCACTCCAAATATACACATATCTAAATATTTAATTAGTATCAATTTTTTGAATGTTACAACAGTTCATCCACTTTTCTACAGTTACTATCCCTGAAAACCACCATCACCACCATCATCATCACAACCAGCCACCAAATAATGCACCAGCACCTCCATCAGATATACCCAGCCGGTCACCAAAAGATGACTCGGCCATCGATGACGATGACCATCCAAAATTATTACATTGTTTTGTAGCTGGTGGATTTGGAGGAATGGTTGGTGATAGTTTGATGCATTCGTTGGATACAGTGAAGACTAGACAACAAGGTGCATCACATATACCAAAGTACAATTACACGATACCTGCATACATGACAATATTGAAAGAAGAAGGGTTCGCTAGAGGATTGTATGGAGGGTATGGCGCTGCAATGTTGGGCTCCTTCCCGAGTGCTGCGGTGTTCTTCATCACGTATGAAAGTTTGAAACGGTTTGGAATTGAAACTTTAGGAATCAATGAAACTGTGACGTACCTTACATCTGGGTTTCTAGGTGACTTTGCATCATCTATATTTTATGTGCCAAGTGAAGTGTTGAAGACACGATTACAATTACAAGGTCGATATAATAATCCTCACTTCCAATCTGGGTACAACTATTCTGGTACCTTCAATGCTATCAGTACAATAATAAAATCAGAAGGTTGGAGAACTTTGTTTTTCGGTTACAAGGCCACCCTTGTCAGAGACCTACCCTTCTCTGCGTTACAATTTGCATTTTACGAAGAGTTCCGAAATTGGGCTTTCAGTTTCACAAAACAACAAAAGTTGCAACAACAACAGCAATCACAAGACAATGATAACGGTGGAAATGATCTACCTTTAGCATTAGAATTACTTACAGGTGCCGCTGCAGGTGGATTAGCAGGTGTCCTGACTACTCCATTAGACGTTATTAAAACTAGAATGCAAACCCAAAATGAAAGTTCAAAAACAAAATTGAAGTCCAGCTCTATCACAAAGGGACTGATATCAGTGTATAAAAGTCAAGGTGCGATTGGTTTGTTCAGTGGTGTGGGACCTAGGTTAGTTTGGACAAGTGTTCAAAGTTCTGTGATGTTACTGCTTTATCAAGTTGCATTGAGAGCGTTAAGCACTGGTGAAATTGAATTAGAGTGATAAAAATCATTTCATCTTTTCAAATTAATAAATAATAAAAATTAAAGGGAGGAAAACAATCTCTATATATATACTCCTTTCTTTTGTATCATTGTTTACGCCCGTTCATGTTCATTACTAAATTAGATTTAAATGACTACTTTATTTAGACTTTCCTTTTTTGTGTATAACATTTTTTACAAATTACTATGTACATACTATTTAATAAATATCCAATTAATGTTAATTAAGCGTAGTAAAAAAATTATATCAAGTTAGCCTAACATCTTTCAAAGACCCTGTATAATCCAGGTAAATTGGCTAATTCAACGACATCCCTCACCAAATTATCAGTACCTAAAAACTGTTTCTTGATGATTGGGGAAAGCAAATCTTCCAGAAGACACTTCATTTGTTCTCTATCGGTTTGGTTCTTCTCTTCCGCTAGATCGACATCATTATTATCATCTTTCTCGTTGTTATTAGTAGGAGCATTTGGGATACTCTTTGGAATGTAAAATAATGCTAATTGTCGTAAAAACCCGGCAAAGAATTGTTGCTCGTCTGACCAATTGACTCTGTTTCCCAATCTAAATAAAAACAATGGTAGTTTAGACAAACTTGGGAAATAGTCCTTTACTAACATGGGCAATGTGAGTAATTGAACATCAACTGTACCTGTTGATGTAGTTGTCTCTTTCAGTTCCATGGAGAAGTATTCATTAAACATCTCGATCATGTCTATGATTTGGCCAATGATATCATCTATTGATTTCAAGATGTCCCTCCCATTGCTGTTGAACTGATTGAGTAATTCTTCATCATTGTACACCAACTCTAATTGATCTCTCACTGATATTGGCTCTGTTAAGCGTAATTTACCAAAATTACTGAAATCTGCAAGTCCAATTTGATAAAATAATTCATTACACAAAGATCCATAATCTGCCATGTAAAGTTTCAACCCTGATTGAAATGCCATTAACCTTTTGTAATAGTCAATAACACCTATAAATGTGTGTTTCGATAAAATTTTCGTTATGTCGTTATTCGTAAATTGCTCCACTTGTTTCCGAAGTTGATTGATAGAGATTAAATTAACTTCGACCCGTTCTTTATCGGAGGTTTGTGGTTGGTCGTAATCATCATCAACATTCTGTATAGGTTCTGGTGAAACATTTGCTTGATTTGGGGGTACACTTTTAATGATAGAATTAGACAAAACTTTAGACGATAACGTTTGTTGGGTGAAATCCGTTCTCACCAATTTATGTTCATATGGTTTTTTAAATGATGCAATTGATTTCAGTTTCTTAGCAGGGACCTGTGTGTCATTGTCATCATCGATCAATTTATTAATTTTTGACTCGTATTCATCGTCCAATTTCCTCTTTGGTAAGAGGATTTGTTGAGTGGTGAATGTTCTCTTTGCATCCATGGAATGCAATTTGGTTTCGATTTGTGACACAATATATTCAATAATTTCATCTTCGTGTAAAAATCTCACTTCTTTCTTTGTTGGATGAATGTTAACATCTACATTGTTTGGGTTTAAATTCAAATTCATATAAATAAACGGAGAATGGCCCTTTGGTAAGTACAATTGGTAAATTTGCAAGATGGCCCGTTTCAATGGATCACAGTTGACTAATCTATTGTTGATAAAGAAAATCGGTTGAATTTTCTTTTTATTGTTGTAAAAATTAGAATTTGTTATCAATGCATCACATTGGAATAACCCCAATTCTAAATTGGGTTCCATTACTAACTCAATCAAATCCTTAGCCACTGAATTCCCATAGATGAACTTGATTCTGTCTTTGGTGGTCATATTCCCCCGCACAAGTAAATCACTTGAAGAGTTTCCCTGCTTCTTCACTGTGAATCCTATCTTAGCACTGTGGATGGAGTATTTATTGATCACGTCTAATATCTTAAGGTATTCATCATTAGGGTTTTTCAATGATCGAAGCCTTGACTTAACATTGTAAAATAAATCCTCAATGATCAACGTTGTACCCTTTTTCCCAGCTATTGGAGTTGGTTTATCGTGTTTCATTCTCCCCTCAATGTAGTCCACTTTCCATGCGTTATCATCTGCAGTGGTCTTGGTGATCACTGTTAAATGGGATATTTGAGAAATCGACGCTAATGCTTCACCTCTGAAACCGTACGTGTGCAAGTTTTGCAAGTCATCGAATTTCGTCAATTTTGACGTGGTGAACCGTTCACAAAGAATCGGCAGATCATCCTTGTTGATCCCAGTACCGTTATCGGTGATTTGAATCAATTTCAGACCACCTTGTTTGATCGTGACATCGATATTGGTAGATTGGGCATCTATGGAATTCTCTAGCAATTCCTTTATCGCATTGGATGGAGCGATGATGATTTCACCAGCGGCAATCTTATTTACCACTGTCTTATCCAATGGTTTGATTCTATTAGCTGACATTGTTGTAATGGCGGATATTGGTGGAAATAAGTAAAAATAAGGACGTAGTTATGGTAAGAATGGTTCATGGATACATGAAAAAAAGATACTTAGTGAAGGTAATTTTAACTACGCGTTTTCTCGTCTTTCTTTTTTTTCTTTTGTAAGAGATATCTATAGAGTCATACATCACTCCGATGGTACTGTATATCTCTAGAAACATTCCATTCCGTTTTACTACTTACCACCACCTACCATCACAACCACAATCAATACCCCCCTTCGTCTGGCAAAGAAGACCATGGATATTGAAATTGAAAGGGTATTTCAATCATTCAATCGACTATGTACTGACATCAATGACAAAGATGGAATCCAGGGGAAATTGTTAATGTTTTACATTGATTTACGAGACCCAACATTGAAAGATTTTTTATTAGATGAATTCAATTGGGAATTGACGGTACGGCATTTGAATTTACATAAACGATTACAGATTAACAATGTGAAGAACAGTGATGATCGAATTATTAAATTGATGAATGCCATTGTGATTCAGTATTTAGTGACATGTATTAAACACGGTCGGGGACAAGGGAAATGGAAAGGGAAAGAAGACTACGATAACTACCCGATTACATTTGATAAGAAAAATGAGTATGGTAAACCTGTATTGGTTGAACCCAAGGGGATCACATTTAACTTATCAGATGAAGACGGGTTTGTAGGAGTGTGTATTAAAGTCAATGATGAAGCTAGAGAAAGTGAATACAACCACGATGAAGTTGGATTAGATTTAGCTAATTACAAGGACATTGAGAATTTTAAAATGACCAACGTACATGATTTCCATGACAGGGAATTTAAAGACATTTTCACTGACAGGGAGATCACCGAATTAAATGCATTGAAATTACAAATTAAATTTCACCAACACGAAAACCAAAACCAACATTTAAAGGAAGAAGAATTATCGTACCGGATATTTAGTATGTATTGGGCATTGAAGGAAAGTTACAGTAAATACGAAGGGTACGGTTTAAATTTAGGATTACAAAGGTATGAATTCTTAAACGTCATTGATAAACTTCCTATAAACTCCGAAAAAATACTAGAAAACAATGACACACAAACAACGAACAAGAATCATGTGGTTGTCGATGAGTATGATGATTCATTTAAGATTATTAATACAATTTCTATAAACCGTATCACCAGTGCAGATGGGAAAGTTGTCAGCAACGTGTTTTATCTACCGAACAGTGATATCATATGTAGTGTCATTGAAAAGAATAAGCCAACAACAACAACAACAACAACAATTGCAACACCATTGATCATTAAAATCAATGCCCATCATTTAATAGAATTCATGATCCATTCATCGAAATGATTCTATAAATGTGTTTCGGATTAAAAATTACATTACCCCATATTATTACTTATGTACGTAATAATAAGTGGTTCCACCTTTATTTTCAAGCGGCCCCCGCGGTGATTCTCTTTTTCTTTCGTTACCGTTACCGTCACCGTCACCGTCATCGTCCCCACCTTTCTCTTCTCTTCTCACCCCCCGGGGTCTCTCTCTCTCTCTCTTTGTGTGTTGTGTGTGTCTCGCTGTCTCGCTCGGTGCGTTTTTTGCATCTTTTTTTTTTATTTTGTGACCGATAGATTGCTTTGTTATAAAAAGTGGAATAGATTCCATTTGTTGTTATCATTTCATTTCATTAAACTGTGTTTGTGTGTTTGTAAATCTTCCTTCCCCACCTTCTCTTTTTTTTGTTTCTTTCTATATATCATATCATCATATCATCTATATTATTACCAATCAATTAATTTACATTAAATTTTTCAACTTCACAAAAATGTTACCAGTTAAAAGACTCTTGTCATCCAACACTGTGTTAAGACAATCATTATGTGCCAATGGCAAACAATTTTCCCGGTCAATTTCTAAATTGACACCAACGTTAACAATACAATTGCATAATAACCATATCCAATCACAATTACAATCACAGAAAAGATCATTCCATCAAACCACTGTACCATTGATTAACACATTGAACCCTATTAAGGTTGGTGATTTCATCCCAGAGAATTCTATATTGTACGATAAATCTCCATCTGAAAAGATCAATTTATCCAATGAAATTAAACACAAAAAGGTGTTGATAGTTGGTATCCCTGGTGCTTTTTCACCAATTTGTACAGAGGAGACGGTGGCGAAATATGTCAGTGCCATTCCTGATGTGATGTCAAAGGGGTTCACTGAGATTATCTTTGTCTCGGTGAATGACCCATTTGTGATGTCTGCATGGAGAGATCACGTTGGAATCACATCTCATCACCCAAATGTGTTATTCTTGGCGGATCCAAAAGGTGAGTTTATCGGTAAATTGGGACTGTTGTTTGATGCCACTGAATTGTTGGGTAATTACAGATCCAAGAGATTTGTCCTTGCCGTGGAGAATAACATGGTTATCGGTAAATTCGTGGAGGAGAATTCTGCTCATTGCCATCACACTATCCCAGTGACTGTGTTGGACAGTTTACCAGGTTTAGATTAGAATTTAGAATTTTAAAATTTGCATGGTTTTCCCTGGTTTATTTTAGACGAACGATACAGAATAAACTTCAACTCTTTACATCTTTACATCTGTACACACTTGCACCCCCCCCTCCTCCTCCTACACTTTCCCTTTGTCCTCATCGACGCATCGACCCTTCTATCCCTCCAAATCCCCCACTTTTTCCCCCTCCTTAAACGGGGCGATAGTCGCGAGATGATTCAAATGATTGTTTCTGAGCGGGGCACGACCTGGGGTAAAAAAACTAGTCTCACTCACTGTATTTACTTCTACTATCTTTACTATCTTTTGTATTCTTTTGTTGTGTGTTTTTGTTTTCTTTTTTTCTTTTTTTACTTCAATTTCAATTTCAATTTTCTTTATGTTATTATTTTTTCTTTTTTGTTTCAATGTCCATTTATTTTTAACTACTACAACATTTAGTGTAACCATGTAATGTAATTTTAATGGGGATACATTTCTTGGCTGACTGGAATCTGTTTTTGTTCTTTCCTTATTGATAAACCCCTAGTTAATTTGTAATCCTTTGTTGATTATATACTCTTTCATTTGTATTATTTACTTGGTTACATAGAATGTGGAATTTTATTGTTTGACATCTCTAACACAGATGTATTATAAAACAGGTTAAATACTTGTTGTTCTTACTTACTTACTAATCAATAATTTATCGAGATGGTCCAGACAATTTGGTGCCCATTGTTTAAAAATTGTTTGCTTTTTCGCTTCAATTGTACTCGGACCACTAACGATTCAAATCTTCCATAAATACAAATAAATATAAATAGTTAACCAATTGTCCCTTCCCATTGCCATTGCCATTGCCATTGCCATTGCATTATCTCTCGTTTTGAATATATCCTATCATCATCAAATATAGATTCAACTAATCAAACCTCAACTTCATACCAATGTACTCGGCTAATATTTTAAAGAAACAATTCACTGGTTTATTGACTCAAGTGGGAAAATCACAATTCCATTCATCTACCATTGCCCGTAATGGTGTCTCTCTGATCAACGATAAACAAATCAAATTAGGTGAAAAGTTACCGGCTACCCATCACACTCTGTACGAAAAGAACCCATTTGACACCGTTAATATCTTGAAGGAATTGTCCAATTCCAACTCCAATGCATTATTAGTCGGTATCCCAGGTGCATTCTCTCCAACATGTACCGATTCCACCGTGTTACATTACATTAAAAACTTACCAAAGTTCATCTCCAACGGTTTCTCCAAGATCATCTTTGTCTCTGTCAATGATGCATTCGTGATGAATGCTTGGAAAGAAAGTTTCGATAAGGTCATTCCAAAAAACACCGAGAATGTGATCTTCTTAGCTGATCCAAAGGGTGAATTCGTCAATGGTTTGGGATTGCTATTCGATGCCACTAATGTGTTTGGTAACTACAGATCAAAGCGTTTCTGTTTGGCTTTGGACAACACTGGTCTTGTGTTACACGAATTTGTTGAACCTGATAATGTTTCAAGTGTAGTCACGGAACCTTCCAATGTGTTGAAGGCATTACAAGGTTTAGAATAGATAGACAATTTTCTCTGGAAATATTTATATATATACATATACATATAGGTGTGTGTAGAATGTCTGAAACCACTTTTTAAAAATATAAGAATGATAATAATAATAACATCCATAAAACAAACGTAAATATAAGACAAGAAAGAGAAGTGGGAAATAATTTGTTATATGGAAACAAAGACAAGGAATTACCTACATGTAAAACTCAGTATACTTTTTAGCATAGTAAGCAGTCGATAAAGCACCCAATGTCAATAACGTCAATGGCACTGGCTTTTTGAAATTGGCCTTGATCGATCTGGATAAACCGGCAACCAATAAAATAGATGAACCTAACAAAGCAGTGTGAATTCCGTATTCTTTGTTCTCATGTAATAAATAACCAGAGGTAAGGTAGATAGCAGACACTGATAGTCCAGCAACTAATGATGGCACAGATCCCTTTCTAGCGTATCCTGTGACACCACCAATGAAAGTTAAACCTGCTAATGTGTATGCTGGGTGATCCTATTGAAATTGGTTATTGATTTACAATATTGGTTAGTAAACTCAGAAAGTTGTAACAACAAAGAAAACGTATAAAGGGTACATACCATTTTTGTTATTTGACTTAATTAATTTAGTTAGTTAGTTAGGTATTTTCAAAACTTACTCGATTAAACCGTAGTAAATGATTCAATTAATAGAAGGTAGAAGAATTCATCACTTTTGCCATCCTGAGGGTTCGTTTAGTCTCGTTCTTCATTTTCTTCGCTTCGTCAAAGTTTCTCAAATTGGGTATTTTTTGAACCCCATTGAAACAATAGCAAAACCCTTTCATTGCAGAAAGTAATAAGAGTACTATTTTCTGGGTATTCGGCCGATTTTGATTGGTGTTATTTCAATCCGTTCTCAACTTTTCGTTTGCAATTAATTCATTAACTATCAACTAAACCTAATTGTTCACAGCAAACCATGGAATCACTACCGGGTTCTAGGGTCTTGTATTCGTCTCAAAGATTGAAAGATAAGTCGGTTGTTCAACGGTACACTTTAATCAAAAAGACCATTCTTCAACCTCCCGAGTTGAATAAATCCGACGGAAGATTCTTTATTGGTAATATCATTGGGCCACCAATTGAACGTAGTAACGTCGATCAGTTCATCAAGGACTTTGATGAACAGAAATACCTCAAGCAAGATGAAGTTATTAACTATATTAATGCAATGAATAACGATACTGACCGCAATGGGAACGAATCAATCACAAGTACTTTCCGGCAATTAGTAGCCCCATATGATATCAAAGAACTGAAATTCAATGTGTACATTTTAATCACCAGTGATGGCAAAGGATCCCCAACACAATATAAAGGTGATTTCCATTACACTAAGGATTCCACTGAATTGGCTCCATTCGGTATCATATCTGACATTGATAGGGTGTCCTGGATCAATTGGATTTACAAATTGTTCATTGTCGGTTGCTTTGACCATGATTACAAATTAGAAGTTGCCGAGGTGACAGATACAAATTTGAAATTACTCGTGAGACGATCAATTCAAGGGTTTGATCAGGTGTTGCTGACGCTGACGTTGGATAAATGTGATAAGATTGATTCCGGGATCATCAACATCAATGGGAATCTACAGACTATGTACCAAAGAAACCTGTACAATGAACAATTGGTTAAACTGTTGTTGAAAAACAGTGTTGAATTATTGAAGCAGATCCAGTCATTCGATGATATCAAACGAAAATACAAATCCATTAATGATAATTTAAAGCAAAACATTGAAAATGTGTTTTTACCATTATTGAATCAAGAAAAGATCAATTTGAAGAATTTAATGGATGAACGAGGTTTGACTAATGAATCTGTGGATTTCTCTGCATTTAAAAAGACCCAAATTGGCAAGTTTGGAATGTCTCCTAAACATAGGAAAACTATGAACAAGAACATTGCCGAGGATTTATCACCATCAGCATCTCCACCTCCAGTGGAAAAACAACCATTACCAGGGAAACTAAAACGGAAACGGAAAGTAGTAGAGGATGATAATGACGACGACGATGAAAATGATGAGGATTATGACGGTAATGGAAATGGAAATGGAACTCAAGCCCAAAGTAGAACCACTAAACGACATGTTAAAAGATTACTAAAGTTTGATAACGCAGATGTGCTAAACGATAATGATTCTACCGTTGATGATGGTTCTCACGCTGAAATTGATACTCCACCACCTGGTTTATTCAATCAACCATCACCACCACCATTGATTAAGAGTGAAACTGATAATGCACTACCAGTTGATCCTATCAGTGAAGATAAACCAAGAACAACAACAACCACTTTAGATAATGAAAAGACCGAATCTGATGATGCCACTCAAAGTGCCACAGCCACAGAGACAGAAACCGAGACTGAATCAGATTCAGAAGGCAACTGACTAAATTGGGTAAATCTTTCCATACAAAAGTAACATTGTGTAACTTTTCTAACGAATTTAATTTGATTTTTACGAAATTAAGTAAATAGTATGATTAATATATATTAATAACAAAAAAAGCCCAAAATAAAGATCTAATAAGAAACGCAACACAGAAAGATTAAAAAAAGTAAGACACGGAGAAGAATTAAAACACGTAGAAAAGGAATATAAAAATGAATGAATATGGCAGTAGGAAGGGGGGGGCAAATGCAAAAGATACAAGTAATCTCTAGGATTACATTTAACAAAAAAAGACGCACAAAAAGAATAAATAAAAAAAGCAGGAATGGAACTCGGGATATAAGAATGCAAGTGATCTAGTTATTATTATTAATACAACTCCAACGAGATGAAGGAGTGTTCTTTGATCTGAATTGAATGTTTTTATTTAACATTAATGAATTTGATAGATTGTTGTTGTTTGAGATTAATTTTTGCTCTTGTTTTAAATCATCTAATTTCAACCAAGCCTTGCAAGAGGAGTTGTTACAAGTATTGGTAGATTCATCATTGTGGTGGTGGAGGTCATCATCGTGGTGGTGGAGGTCATCATCGTGGTGGTGGAGGTCATCATCAGAGTTATATTGTCTCTTCAAGACCTTTTGTTGTTCATGGTGGATATCGTCGGATCTTGGTTCTAACATAATTGAATTCCACAGTTTGGATCTTGAAATTAGACCCACTTTCAAATTGTCCAAATAAACTGAATCGTGTTTAATGGACTTAATGATGTAATCTGAAGATGATGAATTTGGAGAGAAAGAATAATCAGATGAACGGTCACAATGATGGTTATCGAAGGAATCTAGTGAAGATGAACACGAGGAACAAGATGAACAAGAAGATGTGTAAGAAGCGGTGTAATCACCATTACAACAACAGCAATCATAGTTATCGTTGTTGTTGAAATTGGATTGGTTAGTCAAATACTCTTCATAGATGTCTAATTCATAATCAGAGATGTTTAAATATCCATTTGATTTAGATGAATTATCCAATGCGTAAATACGAAGGTAATTTGGATTGAGTCTGAATTGACGTTGTCTGGAAGGGATGTTATCTGTCAATTCGTTGTCGTCACATGTGATGGTGGAAACGGTTGATGATGAAATGAGTGTGGAATTAGAACAATTTGAATGGAACGTTGTCAATGGGAAAGAATCGAATTCATCGATATCGATGGTTTCATCAAAGTATTTAGAAGAGGTGACAGGAGATGATGAATTGGTATTATTATTATTTGTTGTTGTTCTTGTTGAAATGAAATTAGACAATTTATTCATCATCAACGACAATTTTGATTGTTTATTAGGTGACTTTGTTGAATCAGTGGTATTTGTATTGGTATTGGTATTGGTAATTGTTGGTAAAGTGACTATAGAGTTTTGATCGTCCTCATCTTCGTCTTCATCGGATAAGAGGGGATGGTCGTCAGTGTTGATTTCTTCATGAGTTGAATGCAATAATGAACAAGAACAATTTCCAATGAGTAGATTCGAATCATTTGAGAAGAATAACACGTTATTACTATTGTTGTTGTTGTTGTTGTTAGTGGCATTAGTAGAAGAAGGTGATGGTGGTGTTTCAGTCTCAGTTGATATATCAAACAAACAAGATTTAGGATCGTGATCGAAAGGGTCGGTGTCAGTGTCAGACAATGAATAACAAAGCGTGGAACTGTTAGACAACTCCTCTGAATCTGTGGTTGTTGTTGTAGTAGATGACATAGTGGAACACACAGATGACGATAAGGTCAATGACGATTTCCAAGATTTACTGAATGAGTTTAATTTTTTATTAAGGTACACTGATTTCAAAGAAGCGGATGGGCAAATGGTATCATCTTGTTGTTCGTGTTGTTGTTGGTTAAAGTAATCAACATCGATGCTGGAACTACCAAAGAAAGCATCTAGCGAGTTAGATACTGGTGGTAGAGTTGATGTTTCACAACAAAACAACATTTCTTTTTTGAATTTTTTTTTGTTGTGTTGTGCTTATTGTTGTTATCTATATAATTTTTTTATATATATAAGTGGAGGGTATCCTTTCTATAATGGAATGAGCGATGGAATGAATGGAATGGAATAGAAAATGAAAGATGCAATAGATATATAAATAAACGATAAAAACAACTATTGATCAAGTCAAAAAAAAAACCATCAACCATACCAATAAGAAATATGGGAAAATGGGAAACTTATATTAATATATATGTTATTTACCTTTACCCTTTTACCTTTTACTTTTACTTGACTTTACAATATAATAAAACTATAATAAAGACCATTTACACTTTTGTTAATATGAAATAGCGGCAATCCTTACAATGAGGAGGCCTCACCGATTAGAATGGGGGACCCAAATCGGGAAATCGAATCCACCCATCATTTTTATCTCCCTGGAAGTATGGAGGGGGAGAATACACTAGGAGGAACGAAAAGACGAGGAGGTTGGGGGGAAGGAGTCCACCGTTCCTCCCCAGTATCCTCGTTCCACCGTCACTCCGATCACTTATCCTTGCCGAAGTAAACGAATACGGATACGGATATGGATACAGATAATGTGTCTTTTTCGTTTTTGTTATTCCCATTCCACATCAAACCCAACTGGAAATAAGAATCCATGGTATAATGGTCATTTACTTTACCCGTTTTATCAAATCAATATACCCGTTGATTTTACTAATTACTTTGATTACCACAAAAAAAAAATTTTTTTTTGTTATTCCTTTATATATTATTGACATCTAATCAGCAATCTATAAAATACCAATCAAAGTTGATTAAATTTCAATTAAAGTAAAAAATGACTTTTACTTACATTACATTAGCCGGTGTTCCCAGTTTCCATAGAGAAATTTTCAAAATAAAATCGATGGGCACCCGGTTACCAATCCAATAGAAGGAGTGGAAATTATTTACACAAATTCGAATGAAAGGCCCCATGCCCAAAATCTCTCTGTCAGTTACTGTTAACAGAAATTCACACAAAATTGCGCTCTATTGCCTTACGATAAAAATTCGCTATGCCGAGTTGACTCGTGTGAGTGCGGAAGGTATTCGAGAAGGTAATCGTTTCGGCCAATTTGCGCTCTTTCTTTCTTTCTTTCTCCTGTAAGTATGTATGGTGTGTATTGTTTAGCGGGACGGGTTAAATGCGCATAGGAAACAAAGAAAGAAAAACGAAAAACGAAAAAAAAAAAAAAATACATCTTTACACCAGCGCTAAAAACTTAATTTAGTAACTTGAATCGATTCGGCCTTCCCTTAATAGAGTATGGGTCGATTAGTGGAAGTCGTCGCGTCGGTTCCGCTTATTTTTACTATTTACTGGTGTTTGGTAAATGCAAAAAACTCCATGCATCAAGTTTCCAATTACGGATATGATAGTACTGTTCACTTGTTTATATATATATATATATATATTAGGTATTCACTTTCCATGCCTTCTATACTACCAGTACCACGAGGGTGTTTATTAATTAATTACACAAACGTTGACATTAAAATGTACAATTGCTACAACATGTCTATATTAGAAATAACGCCAATAAACTAGCATGTATCAGTAAGTAAATCGGTAAGAAAAACAAAAAAAAATTTCTGTTACATTCGTTATCAATCAAATCAAATTGTAATTAACCCCACGAGTATAGTTAGTAGTCTGTCATTGATCCACAGTTACACTCGATAACTAAACGATTACCTTCAACTGAAACTCATTGATGCTATTAATTCGATTCTTTGCTTTCATGTCAAACAAACAAACAAACAAACAAAACAAAACAAAACAAAACTTAATTTTATTAATAAATTTCCGCTCCGCTTTCAATTTCGCTTATAAAGAAAGACAAACTAAATTGAATAATTCGGTCCACCGAGTTGGTTAATAACTAGATTTCACCGACGGGAAAAGGTTTTGAAACGCTCTTTCTCCTTGCCCTTGCCCTTGTCCTTGTTATCAATTTTTTGTTTGTTTGATTTCGTTGATTGACTTTTTCTTGTTTTATATCAGGTACATTATCACCCAATCAATGGATATTTAATTTTTTTTTTGTAGCTTTAAACTTTTTTGTTATTTCCGTTTCCTTCTAGAATTTCTTAATAATGTTCTATTAGTATATGGCATTACTATTCAGTCCTTGTTTTTTTGACTTGGATGTAATCTGATCTAAAAATAATAAAAGAGAACAAAACCCATAGATGAACAAAAGGACATGTATGTTGGTTAAACTATTTACTAGTTGATAAAATCTCATATCTTATTGTCATAATGAAAAAGAAAAAAAAACAATAAAAAGAACATTTTATTGTATCGTATCTTTCTTTATAGATTCGATAACACACATACACACACAAAGAGATATTGTGCTATACTATCTCTTACTATCAACATGTGTGTCAATTTCCACATTTCCAAACGTATAGTCATTCAAATTAATTCTACCAATTTAATGTAATGTTCCATATTTATGCTCTCAAAATTTAAAAATTGAATCCACACTTGTCACCAGATTAAAATTTCAAATATTATGTCTTAATTGAATGTCAATCGGTGCCCCCTAATAACATGGACTTTTTTTGTTTTATAACTGTGAAACTGTGGAGTAAATATTTTTTAACCACTTGGCCGACCGGTTTGACGTGCACAGCCATGATATTGTTTAAATTTCGGTGAACCCCATATCATATAATCACATATCTAAGTATCATGTAGCATTATCGATACTTAACAACTTTAAGGTTACAGTAAGCTTACGCTTAGCACACAATGGCTACGTGATAATAGATAAAAAGGTACATACAGATAATTGATAAATGATAATTTAATATATAGGAAAACTAAAGACAATGGGAGAATACAAAGCAGAAATCAAAAAAATAGAATCAAAAAAAAAAAAAAAAATAGCACTTTTGATAAAAACCAGAAGTGTTCAAATGTAAACGATAACAGAAAAAAAATTCACTTTTATGCTATCTAATCATCCTTTGGGTTGAAAATATCATGAGACGCTAATATTAATTCTTCAATGACCCTTTGTTGCACTTGTAAATCTTCCTTATTGTATGTTACATGACCTAATAAATTATTAGACCAAACAATTGCTAGGTTTTTAACATTCATTCTTATCAAATCAATCTTAGAAATTTTGTCAAAATGGAATAACAAATCTCTCAATGTGAAATAATTTGAATCCGGTAACTCAAACACAATTCTATGTAGTTGAATGTGCATTGTCTTTGGGTCCTCAATTTGTCCAGCTTCAAAGAAATGTTCAGATTGTTCATAAGTTAGCAATGGATCCGGCAGTTCATGGAAAAATTTCTTCAACAGAGATGCAATTATGAACACGTAATCATTAGTGATATTGGTTTTGTCAAGAGGTTCCAACAATTGGAGATTGTTTGGATCCTTGTCTATTTGTGCCTTTAATTCCTCTAATTTAGACTTGTTAGGTGATGATCTGTAAATCCCCTCTGAATGAAGTCCATACGTTTCAATCAGCGAAATACACTTCTTAACAAATAGAGGAATCATCTCTTCATCGTGGGGAATCTCCTCTAATGGTCGACCAAATAATAACCCTCCACCAACAGCTTCTTCACCGCCAATGGTACTGTTCGTTGATGACATCCACGATGGACTATTCACTGCGACATTCTCAGAACTAACATTTCTAGTACTATCCAAGTTTCTTGGTCCATTCAAAGATGGTGATCTTGGATCTAACGATGAATATGATGGTGGGTCATTGCCAGTTTGTGTCGATGCATTGAATTGTTGTTGACCACCAATGCCACCGGCACCTATAGCTGGGCTCGCCGTAGATGCTGAAGCACCTAATGGCTTAACATTAGATGACACAGATTTGTTGAATGGTGAGTCATGGGCAGTTGACACCGATGATGTGGCAGATGGGATTCTATTAGATCTTTGTTGTTGTTGTGGGGTGGTGTTGCTTTGATTTCCAAACGGTGCCTTGTTAAACAACGCATGTTTGTTGTATTGAATTGGGATAAAAGCAGCCTTCTTCTCTATTTTAGAGTTCTTTAGGTATTCATGTAATGATTTTTCAACATCAACGGAATTAGCCACTGATTTCATTGACTTAGATGGGTTTTGCACGGGTAAAATTTCATTACCAGCCCCCACTATCAACGATTCGTTGTACACAGAAAACTTGGACAACTGTAATTGTAACGCATTGTCTAATTCTAAGATTAAATTTTTTAACCGTTTAGATATGTTTGGTCTAACAGTGTTGATTAAATCGTTCTTGTATTTTTGAGATAAATTCGCCTTTTTGTTATAATCTTGATCGGCACTTTGAATCTTTCTGATCAATTCTTCCTCTTGTTGTGAACCTGTTTTTCTACCTTGTAATGTGATTTTCTTTGTCGATTGGTCCGAATTTCTCAATTTCTCTAAATCAGAGCATAGAGAGTAGTATTTGGATTTAGATTTGTCGGCTTGTTGAATGGCATCACTGACTTCTTTCTCCTTTTTCACACCTTCCTCCTTCAGTTGCTTTCTCAATCTGTGGAAATTGGTGGACAATGACACAGTCTCTTCGTACATGGTACCTAATGCTCGAACGTACGGTGTTCTAACATCTTTCATCAATCTGTCATCAAATGAAATGATCTTATCCAATGATTCTAAGAATGAACCCTTAATAACATGATTGTTTGTTTTAATTTGATTCTTACAATTTAAAGAAGTTTTCTTGATATCTCTAAGGTAAGATTCTTCGTAATTGTGTTTCTTTTTCAAATAATTCGCAAATTCGTCCGCTGATTTAATGGACAATTTCAATCTGGTCAATAAAATATCTAATGAACTGTCGGACACTAGTATCGATTGCACTTTCGGATCATCGAGTAAATTAGCAGAAGATTTTATGTGATCGACGCCACCTCCTGTGGTGTTATTAGCATTGATACTAGTACCATTGTTGTTATTATTGTTTGAAGTAACAGTACCAGATGACATGGTAGAAGTAGATAATGTCTGTGCTGTCCTAGACCCAGCTGAGCTGACAGATGTATTTGGATCTTGTGCCTGGTCAACAGAATTCACCTCTATCGATGGAATAGGATCTAGTTTATCGGGCATGGTGAGTAGACTGTAACGTTATATCAATATAGATTTATTCAATGAAGTTTGTTTTTGTCTATATGAGGATACTATTAGTATATAAGGGAATGTCAATGATGACAGCTATAACCTTATAGGCAACGGTGCCATGGAATTTGTTGTTTATTTACTTTCACTTTTTTGGAGTCGTTTTTTTTGTTTTGACGCGATAGGTGATTTTTGGTGCAGAGATGTTTATTATTGCTATATATAGCATACAAGAGACAAGAGGACATGACAAGGAAACCTTACACAATTTTCATTTTACACAGATTATATAATTCTTGATATTAATTTATTGAAAAAATATGTTACTGAGGTTGCAATTGTATTGGGTAGTTGAATAATAGTTATTGTAGTTTGTGTTTGTGTTTGTGTATGGGTTGAGGGAAAGTTATGAAAGTTATTGAGAAATTCTATTATCCATGTAATTTAACAAAGTTTCGTTGCAAAAACAATCAAGGAGATGTTAGGCACAAAACGTAGAAATTTACATACAACTTTTTTTTTTAAAAAATAAGAGAGTTGAATATCTTTTATTACGGGTTAATATACAATAATTATACAAAAGATCAAGAGATAAAGATCAATCCAATGGAAACGACTCTTGAATTTGTTTCATCTTTCTAATCATAGTAGATATGTCTGGCCGTTGTAAAGAATCTACCTTTAACACATCATATAAAAAGTTGGCAATCAATTCATTGCATTCTTCATCGTGTCCTCTGACAATGAATTTAAACTCATTTGGATGATCTATGAACAGTTTAAACTTCTCGTCTTGCCTGTCATTGGCGACACCCCATTTAGTGAAAGTATGGTAATAGAAATACACAAACACAGCACCCAGTGTCCAAACATCAGATTTAAATGAATCATAACTGATCTTGACCAACACTTCTGGGGCCACATACACTTTAGAACCGACAATGCCAAACGAGTTTCTACCGAATATTGAAGATCCAAAATCAACAACTTTCAATGTTCCCCCGGAATTGATACAACAGTTCTCCGGTTTTATATCCCGATGGCTAATGTTTAACTCTTGTAAATGTCCAATACCATTTAATAATTGCATGTATAATGTTACTTTGGCTTTATCTGACAATTTATGGAAGTTTCTCTTGTAGTAACTGGTTAGCACATCTCCAGCAAATTCCATCACATAATACAAATTCTTCCAATTGACACTGAAAAAATCGACAAATCTGACAATATTTCCATGATGACCTCCCGCTTCAATGGCTAAATGGATCCGAGTTTCCTTTGATATACGTTCTCTGAAATCTTTAAAATTCTCATATTTCTCTTTTTCTTCGAACTTGAACACTTTCACGGCAAATATGTTACCCTTAATATTGGTATATTTGACCACAGATGCCGTCACACCTGCACCGATAGTATCCCCAGGCTTACCGTATTTGGACGTTGGAAACTTCAGGTAATTGTTAAATTTCCCAGTGGATGATTTATTAACTGTCACTGATTGTTGACATTCTGCGTTGTTATCGGATTGTCGTGTAGGTTTGCATTGTGAATCGGTATCAACACTCCTTTTAGAGAACAATTTGTTTAACCTTTGCATAAGGGTCGATTACCAGTTACCTAAAGAGTTACAAAATACATAAATACCTAATACAACAAGGACCATCGGAAATTCAAAAAAAATGTTTCAAAATTTATAGGAAAAAAAGAGAAGAGAAGATAAAAAAAAGGAGAAGAACAGACGCGGTATAAGAGTCAGTCATGTTTATCTCATACGTGTGTGATCTTAGTATCATAGAGTAACACAGGCAGGACATCTATTTTCATATTCAATTTTTCAAGTACAATAATATACTTACCATAGAGTGAAAACCACCAAATCATAGTCATGTTGTCACATGTGGTACGGAAACGGAAACTTTCATATGATATACAAAGCTCAATAAGGAAACTGCCAAAGACCAATGATGAAGACATATCTTCTTCTAGAACAGATGAAACGAATTCTAAAAGGAAACAAATAATGGATGCCATTGATTATGTCATATTACACAATGCAACCTCTAAACTACCGTTTTCATTATCTTATATTCATGAATTATTGCTCTCATTCAAGTCGGATAAACAGTTTCTTATAGAAGTTTACGATAAATTAACTGGTTCCTTCCATCATTCTTTAAAGTCAACAGTTAACACCCAAATTTTACGATCATCAGCATCCTGGATACAATTCATCCAAGACTTTAAAAAATGGGAGCAGCAACTGATAATGCTCCATCAACTTTTATTACCATTGGATATATCTACCACTTTACGGTATAAATACCCTGAAACGGATATTCCCAGAAGAATAATACCCTTTGGAATTCAATTATTTGCCACAGAGTTTATTTACTCCGTAAGAGAGAAGCCACTTGATGTTAGGTTGTTTGATAGAGAAGAACTACCTACCAGAAGTAAAATCATGATATCATTGTACGATGAACTGTTTAATTGTCTTGTGTCAGAGACATACAAGAACAATAAATCACTTCTCGTGACTTTCTTTTCGATAATGATACAAATCGATACCATAGAAAGTGAGATAACAGGCAAAGAAAAGATACATATCGTGGCATTGCTTTCTGATATGATATTAAAGATAACATTAACGGTAAAAGATAAATGGTTATTGGAAGATAAGCTTGATTACATCGATAAGTGTCTTCAATTCAGGGACTCTTTTCTTTCCATGAAGAAAGTTTTCAGTTCATTCCAGAAGGAACTGTTTATTACCGATTTTAATGCACGTTATATGAGTATATTGTTCAATACACACACTATATTACCAGCTTTGAATGAAGTTTTCAAGTCACCAACTGTATATTCCACTCAACTCCAAGAATTATACGCCTGTTGCCTGCTATTCTCTGACCATTGGGACAGAATGGGGTTTATCGATAAATTTCAAGAGTCCACCGAAGAATCACTTAACCATTTACTGCAAGATGTGTCATCGGATAATAGTGATAAGATGACACCAGCCACCATTGTTGAGATGCTTGCAAATTTCAAACATGAAAGAGATACGATAATTCGTGAATGCTTCAAGAACGATACTTATATATTGGAAAATCTGAGAAAAGTTTACCAGAAATGTGTCTCAGAACATAAAATTTCTCAAGTTTTATGTGATTACCTGCTTAAAACATTGGATACATTCATCAAAAAATCATCATCTTTACCCAAAAAAAGAAACTCGATAACAACCACAGCAGGCATAGATACTACATCTGCTGACAATATACGTAAATGTATATCTTCAATTTTAGAAATTATTCCAGAAAAAAGAAGTTTATTCTTTGATAAATATCAGATGCAACTGACTTTAAGACTATTACGGTCCAACTCTCATATCAAGCCGCTCAATGATGATATAAAGGGATCATTGACGCTGGAACGTTTTTTCATCGATTACTTTACATCCATGTTTGGTTCTATGTACACTGATAAGTTATCATCGATGCTTAAGGATATGGTTGCTTCAAATAAGATTTTAGACGGATTCATTAAAGATTTCAACTCAAATAGTGTCAATGGCGCTATGGAGTTAAACATTGCTTGTTTGCAAAAGGATCTTTGGAGAGATCCACCGGATAATCATTCATTGAAGATACTGCCACAAATTCAAGCAATTATCGATAGATTCGAAATGTATTACACAGAGAATAGATCTGTTGAGTTACAATGGAAACTCCATTTTCAAAGATTGGTCATTGATGTCCAATTCAATGATTGGAATGAATTGAGTGTCAAGAGTGTTGATTGTTCAATTTATCAAGCAACACTGTTATTTTGTTTCGAGGAAAATGAAAAATTGACATTTGATTCCCTGTTGCAATTAACCGGAATGGAGTCTAGTTTTCTAGTTGACAATTTGAAATTGTTGACGAATGGTAGATACAAGGTTCTGACATTTGATGGAGAACACTACCGTGTGAATTCCACTTTCACTGATCCAAAATCAACTATCAGATTACCTTTAGCCCTACAAGAGCAGCATCAACAGGTATCTAGCGGAAAATCAGATGTAAACATTTCAGAGAGAACAGGCCAGGAGAGGGATCCATTGGAAATGTTGAATTGCAGTTTCCGAGCATTTATTGCTAACAGATTGAAGCAAGAATACCCAACTGCAATAGGGCATGACCGGATAGTGGACTCAATCATTGATTCCCTTCAGAAACGGAGGATCGATTACCTTCGTTTATTTGATGGGTCTACAAATCGTTTTATATCGTCCATCAAACAAGCCATCGAGGAACTCATTAATGATGGTATCATCATGAGAGCGGGAAATGATACAAACCAGTATGTGTACATACCTTAATTACTGTATATCCTAATATATAAATCGACATCGAAGAAGACGTCGATCGACGCAACGTAACGTAACAGACTTATCAATTGCGTAAGACGCCGCAGTTTCGGAAGGTCGATTTTTAAATTTTTTTGTTTTTCGTTTGTTGCCTCAGTTTAAGAGGAACCACAGTCACCACAACCACAGTCAACAGTAAACAGTTTTCATGTTTCTGAAAGCCCAGATACATGTATTGTACAAGTTTAACAAAGGCCACATTTACATTAATTAAGGGTTCTGATTATTTGGAAAGCCTTGGGAACTAACCTCTTGATAATGGTTGATTTACATCGATTTTTTTGATAAATTGACTTTTGAGATACCATTCCTACCTCTTCCACCAATTTGATTTCCTTTGTTATTCCGCTTGTTAGTAAGAAAAAAAAGGTGCCACAGTAATTTCTGTGAATTTTTATTGTATTACGAACCCTTTATTCTAGCATAAACATGCAATTGGTGTTTTTTTTTTTCGACTAACCAAACTATATATATATATATATATATATATATCTGTAAATTGAATAACAAATTTAGTTGTAAAAAACGATGTTTTAGTATTACTGTTGACTTTTTAAAAAAGCTATTAAAAAATCCACCATAAAAGTTACAAACCAAGAACAGGCATGCCATCCATTGTCAAAAAACCACTTAAAGCTATATGGGAGTTTGTAAAACTAGATGATCCTTCCACTTTCAGAGATGAATACATAGATAAAACGATAGATAGAGAAAGAAAACCAGTGAAACGAGACAGTCTCTTCTGGAAATTTAATTTCTTGGAAGCCTTTAACTGGTACCCATCATACTACAGTGCATACGAAAAGAAGTTCATGATGAAATTTGACTTGTTCATCTTTTTATTCTTTGCTTCATCGTTTTATACAAAGTTCTTGGATTCATCGAACATATCTACCGCTTATGTTGCGGGTATGAAGGAAGACTTGAATTTAAACGGAAATGAATTGAATTATTTCAACACTTGCTACACAATTGGATTTGCTGTGTTTCAAATACCAATTACATTGTTAATTACCAGGCCAGAATACTCTAGATATTTGATGATTGTCTGTGAATTAGTTTGGGGTGGACTGACTCTAGCTAATGCATTTGCTCACACTGCTACACAAATCTACGTTATCAGATTCTTTGTTGGAGTTGCTGAAGCATGTTCGTTTCCTGCTACCTACGTCGTCTTCAGCAGTTACCTCACGGATGAAGAGTTGTTCAAGAGATGTGGTTGGTATGGTGCTTTCTCAGCGGCTGGTGCCGCTAGTAGTGGATCTCTTCAAACGAGAACTTTCAAATCGCTTGATGGTGTCAACGGGCTTGCTGGTTGGAGATGGCAATTCATCATCGACGCAGTTATTACATTTGGTGTTGCTCTGTATGGGTTCTTATTTTATCCCGGTATCCCATCAACTTCAAAGAAATTTGCATTCTTCACAGAAGATGACATGACATTTGCAAGAAAGAGATTAAGTAAGAAGTTGGCCATCCCAAAGAAATTCACCTGGAAAAGTTTAAAGGAAACGTTCTGTACATGGCAAATTTATGCACTAACATTTTTATGGGTCTGGCACCATCAAACATTTTATGATAATGCTCAAAAGTTATACTTGAAATCAAGAACAGATATTTACAGTACATCAGAAATTACTGATATGATCACATATCTGGGAATTTGTGCCATAGGACCAGCCATTCTTGGGCCACCATTGGCTCATTATTATGGTAGAATCCCCGTGTTTTTGGTTGGTATAACATGTGCGTTTTATTCTGGTATAGTGTTGATGATTTGGGTCCCTGAAAATAACCCATTGATGCTTTCTGCATTTGCTATCTCTCTTGGTTACAGATACGGTGTTGCCCAAGTGTTTTATTCTTGGGCTGCTTCATTATGTCGTGATAATGTTGAGAAAAAAGCACTTGTTTTGAGTATTCTGAATTGTTTGGCATCTGTCACTAATGCTTGGTTAATTCCAATTCAATGGAATTTGAAACATAAACCTGAATTTACTACTGGATATCGAGTCAATTTAGCAATAATCTGTATTGATGTTCTTGCGTTCATGATAGTGTATGTGCTGGACAAATATGACTTAATATTGATTCCAAAATGGGCAGGTAATAGACACTTGAATGAAGATGGAGAGTTTGTAAACCCACTAGATGACCAGGATGAGTATTTAACATTCAGTGGAAATCATATTAGACAGATTGACCATAGACATAATTCCAAAATAAATGACACAGAAGAAACTGATTGTGAAAATGGGTTTACCCATGATGATTCTACTTATAGCAATGACAGTGACAACAAGAAAGGCGCCTTACAATACGATATTGAAGTAACAAATGATTCTTTGAGTCAACATTCTAACCTAAACTAAAACAAAATATTAATTAAATTATGTACATACTATATATATATATTTATCTTTTTGTTGGGAATCATAAAAACAAAAATAAACTAAAATACAAGTAAAATATTGAATAACAAACTAAATAGAGGTAGTTTCTGCAGCAGTTTTTGCCATAATAACTGTTTCAGGTGTTGTTGTTGTTCTTGACACTCTACTAATTACAGTCATAGAATCCTGAATAGTATAAGTAGAATTGAAACTAGGTGCTCTAGTGGCTTCAGGAAACACATCCTTATCAATAACTTTAATATTTTCATCATCATTAGACAAATCTGCTGGTGCAAGGGCAAGTAAATTTGACTCTAAATCTGCGGCTAGGTAAATACTGGAAATGAAATTATCACCGAAGACCACAGCTCCATTGGATGATTGTAAGTTCAATCCACAGTATTCACTGTTATTTAATTGATCATCCAAAATTACCGATAAGAATTTGGACACTGGAATGGAAATTTCAAATCCTTGCAAATCAAACTTTATATACCGTCCTTTAGCATCCAAGCATTTCATAACGTAAAACCCAAAATGTTTACTGTATTGCAATTCTAATTCCTCCGCAATTGCCCTAATAGTACCAGCAGGGAGCATTGTCAATGTGGAACCAGCATCAAAAATGGCAGGAGAGGCACCATAAGCTATGCCTGCCTCTGTTGAGTCATTAGTATTTCCAACAGCTAGAGAGGAAAGTGTTGCTATTAAAGCTAACTTTGAATCAGTAACGTCTTTTGATTCGTTCTGAGATGTTAAGGTTTCCACTGGATTGATGATTGGAACCATTGTTAACATGTTATAATACTTTGCTTGGTCTATGCCGCCAAACAAAATATTTGCATTTTTACCCTCTTTATCATTCAAGTAGATAGAATAAGAAACCCTTTTGATAATATTTTGTTTTTTCAATTGAATAGGGAAGTTATCGTAATATTGGGTTTCATTAACTGCTTCTAAGGCCTTGTAACCGATACCCATAACACTGATAGAAGAATTACTTTCAGCAACGGCAAAATTGACATCTGAAATTTTACTTCCTTGAATTGTGAAGTCATCTTTGACAAATTTACCTCTAGCGGTTGATCCATCCAGATACTCAGTTTCGAATGAAACATCAGTTTCAATCAATGTAGATGAATTATCTTTATCAAATGAACCATAGTGATCACAATAGCTAAAGGTGGATGAGTCATCATCAGTGGAGCTATTAGCTGGGCTTGTAAAATCAAATGTAGCACTTGTGTTGAATGGCGCATTTGGATTGTAAAGTCCACCTACACTTCCAGTATCACGTTTTCTAAGGTCTTGACTTTTCTCAAAATAGTCTGTCATAGCATTAGTTAATAATTTAGTGACATTTGTTTGCTTTTTAGTATCACTGCAAGAACTACTATGAGTGTCGATGACCCAAGTATCAGCGGACCCTGTATCAAGTAAGAATTTAACGATCTGGTGTTCTGAACCAATTTCAACCTCCATAGTGTAAAAAGTATTTTGATTTGTCAATTGAAACTCTCTGCTACCTTCTGTGACATCAACTAATTTAATTATAGGTTCATTATTGACATTTGCATTGATAATCCGGTTACCCTTTGTCTTGCCAAGTCCCATTTGTAAATAACCAGCATTGGAATTGACATTGTTATCATTACCATTGTTGTTATTCTTCTCAATACTATAAGCACAAGAGATAAGTGCAAATTGTAAAGTGATGAAAGAAATAGTTAATGACTTCATCATTGTGTTCTTGATTTTAGAAGAAAATCGAAATCTATGTCTGTCATATTCCTTTAGGGTAGGATGACAAGTTTTATCATAAAGGTGTAATAGTAACAGTATTTATAGCTATTGATTACAAGATTAAGAATAATACAACTCTTTCCACCCAATAGCCCATTACACGCAACATACTCGAGACAACTAAACATGAAAATTGAAACAACTGAGTGGAATGGAGAGTAAAGTTAAAGGGGAATGGAGAGGAAATAAATGATTTAAGGTAGAATGGAATGCATTTTCACAGTCATTAGGGTTATATGCAAAGTATCGTATATCACAATTGTCAAATTACTCATGGATCTATTTATCTGTCAGTGATTATGCATCCAGTGGCTCTAGTTTTAAGCAGAGGCTACATGTATCACCAACTCCAAAATCGAAAAAAAAAAAACAAACAAACAAGGAAATAGAATGGGTATTAATGATATTGGAAGTTCTACAAAAAAAAACACGGTAATACTAGCGTAATAATAACAATTCAAACATGGAAAGAAATGAAAATGATAAAATAAACAAAAACAAAATGTAAATTTAACCTCGAACACATATATATATAGATATATATACATGTAAATGGACAAATCTCACGTGATATTTCCTATTTAGGAAGGTGATAAATAGATCTTGAAAAACACTGAAAATTTTCGAATTCTGATTAGCTTTTGTGGCCCAGTCGGTTAAGGCGTTAGTCTCATAATCTGAAGATCGCGAGTTCGATTCTCGCCAAGAGCAATCAGACTTTTTTTGGCTTGTTTATGTATATCCCCTTTTTTTTTTAGAAGTCATGTTGTCGACGACTACCAAATTTTCTAGAATTTGTGGCTGATTAAGAATTAGATTAGTTTAGCCTCGTTTTCTACCGATTAAAAAACTAAGCTCTCAACCGTTCAAGTGAAACTGTAACTGTAAAGAACTTTGACTATGACTATCACTCTTAGGGCTTTATTTCAAACAAAGAAAGGTTTCAGTTTTTTGCCAATTATATATATATATTTATAAAATCCATATATGATCAATTAATCAAGTAGGAAGAAAATAACACGGACCCATTCCTTACAAAAAAAAAATAAATAATAAAACAAAAGATACTTTTGCCGACAACTTCATTTCTATTTAAAGTCTTTTTTTGGCCGATTCAAAACTACTTATAGTTATACTCTTGTCATTGTTGTTAAATATAGATCAATTAACCGATATTTATATACATATATATACTGATATCACCAATAACAGAAGATATAAATACATTGCAATTCAACATCGTATGACTATGTAAGCATCCAGAAAACGATATTTCCATATAATCAAACACCAATAAAGGCTCAGCTTTTCCTTCACCTTTTTGGTGATTTCCTTTTAGGGCAGCTGTCTTAATAACGCATGTGACCAAAATTGAATGTGCTCGAATTGAACTTACTATGAGTATGAGTATATGTATATGTATATATGTGTTTACAACATGTATATATATATATATATATATGTGTGTGTAAATATATTTATGTATATATAGTTACTGTAGAATATTATACTCCTAAATCACAAAGACAAAAAAAAAAAGAAAAAAACATTAATAAAGTTGAAAAACTAAAGTGCACCCAAAATTACGTTTTAAAAATTCAGATTTTTTTTTTAAAAAAAAATCAAAATCTGAGAGAGAATAAAAAGAAGAAAATAAAATAAAATAATAAAAGAAAAGAAAGTCCGGTTTCAGTAAAATCATATCTTTTGTGTACCATATTCACCTTATGGTTCTTGTTATATCATACTGTTGATTGTTGTTTTTTATTAATAAATCAATACAAATCTTGATTTGTTTCAGTGTTGGTTCAATTCTTTCTTTCTTCCCCACCTATCCTCCCTCCAACACAACCAACTTCAATTTATCTTTGTCATTCTTTACAACGTATTCACTCCTCCCTTTTTTTTATATCCTGTTTTCTTATTCACATCATTCCCATTCCAATTTTACCACTACATAATATTCAAAAACATACACAGATGAGCTTACAAAAGCAACGACAACAGCAACAACAGCTGAGTTCGAAACAAGAAAATGAATGTTCAACCACTGCTTCGAATTCAACAACACCAGCATCAAAGTCAACACAGTCACCGTTACCGTTACCGTCACCGTCACATTCACATTCACCAGCTCCATCATCGATAATATCTCCTAGAGCCATCTTATTACTGTTATCAGTAACAGGGATATCGTTGTTAACATTAATAGTGTACAGTTTTGCTAGCCCCTCGGACGGGGCTGATCAGCCAACTTGCCGTGGGGTTTACATGATTCCAAATTACGCAAGAGTGGAAGGGTTCGACAGTAGTCACACTAAATTTGCATCAAAGTACTCTCTTTACCTTTACAGGGAAAATGGGAAAGACCACATTCCAAATGATTTTGATGAATTGAAATTGACAGGTACCCCCGTGTTGTTCATCCCTGGTAACGCTGGTAGTTACAAACAAGTCAGATCGATCGCATCTGCTTCATCGAATTACTTTTATGATGATTTGGAATACATTAAATCTTTGAATCCCATGGTGAACAATTTGGATTTCTTCTCTGCTGATTTCAATGAAGATTTCACAGCGTTTCATGGTAGGACAATGTTAGATCAAGCTGAGTATTTAAATGATGCTGTGAATTTCATTTTGTCACTTTACGCTCAAAATGAAACCCCTGCAACATCAATTATACTATTGGGTCATTCAATGGGCGGTATAGTGTCTAGAGTGATGTTGAGTCTTCCAAATTACGTGGAAAATTCAGTGAACACAATAATAACATTGGCTGCACCTCACGCTGCCGCCCCAGCTACTTTCGATGGCGACTTATTGAGTGTGTTTGCATCAACAGATGATTTCTGGAGATTGGGATTTACCAAGAGTTTAACAGACTCAAGATTGACCCGTTTGGCTAAATCAAGATTGAAAAACGTGTCGTTAATCTCAATTACAGGTGGATTACTAGACAATATGTTACCATCAGATTATACATCATTGGTGGGGCTAGTACCAAGTTCCAATGGATTCACTGTGTCAACTACAGGTATTCCCGGAGTGTGGAGTCCAATAGATCACTTAGCTATAGTCTGGTGTGACCAATTACGTTTAGTGCTTGCTAGAACTATGCTTGAAATCGTTGATCTATCAACCCCTCAACAGACTGTGCCGCTAGCAAAGAGAATGGAGATCTTTAGAAGAAATTTACTCTCCGGGTTCGAAGACACAGTAAAGAGAGATTTAGAATCATCTAAAGCAGGCCAAGCAACTGACAAGAGATTACCATTCAAGCTGAAAATTGACACCAGGCAATTAAAAGAAACTCCAAGGGAGAGAACTTTCTTATTACCGTCAAACAAGAAAAGTAAAAGAAATGGGTTTTCACCTGACATTCATTTGTTTTACGTTGGTCAAAATAATTTGAATTTCACGTTTAATTATTTGAGTTCACTTAAACCGAAAAGTATCGAAGAAATTGAAAAATCCCATTCTTCTGCTATATTACTTTGTCGTGCATTGTCATCCGATGAGAAATTTGAAAAAGAACTTGATTACACCACTGCACAGACTTCCAAATACGTGGAACTTGAATGTATGGATGTTAAAAACGATGTTAACATCATTCCAAGATCATTCCCAGACACAGAATCAACCAGTAAATCGTCTATCGGTGCTGATGAGGAACCATTCTACGCTTTGCAGTTAGATTCAAATGTGTTATCCAAATTTGACACTGTGGTTATTGCTGAATCATCGCGTGGAGTAAGTGATAGTGATTTTATACTTGCTGATTTAGAACAAGAACAATTATCAAAAGTTTCATTAGGTGACAATAGTCTTTGGAAGTTATTTACTAGGGGCTACTACATCACATTACCAGCTCATAGACCGATAATCATTGATTTGAAAGTTCCATCTGTTTGGTCAAGTCTTTTAGCATACAAGTTTGACATTAGATATGAACACTCTAACAAGAGTAAGCTGTCCCCAATATTGAGTCAAACTATAGGAGGTGAAACTAAATGGCACATTAATGTTGATAAAAATAATGTCATCACCGCTTTAATACAGGGAATTTCACCATTTTGTCCATTTGTGAAGGATAATGCATCATTTTTACAATTGAAACTATTCAGTGACTCTCTATCATCAGATCAGATCATGGATATTTACATGTCTGTTGATTGGTTTAAATCTTTGAAGATGTTAGTATTGAAGTATAGATTATCTGTTATCGGGTTCCCTACTTCGGTTACTTGTTTGGTTCTGTTCTTACAATTTAGAAAATACTTTCAAGAAGATCTATTTCCCACATTTGGTGAAGGTTTACTATTATTATGTGATTCCAAAATCATCTCCACAATTACCATTGTGCTATCTGTTCTTTCTTATTGTGTTTCCAAGAAACCTTTTCAAAGACTTCTTTCAAGCGTCGACCCAGTGTCTATTGCTGATCTTGATTTGATGCATGATATCGAAAAATCCGATGTTCACGTGAATATGTATTTTATGGGTTTGGAAGAAGGTGCACTTTGGTTTTATGGTCCATTCACATTTATCATTTCCCTATCTTTAGTGAGTGCCTTTTATTTCATAATCAACAATGCAATCGAAATCTTTTCTAGGGCCATTTCAAAATTTATCACATGGAAACCAAACAAAAAGGGATTTTACAATAAAAGACGTGCCACTACAATGTCCGTTTTAATGTTTGCCATTCCATTTTATCTCCCATATCAATTTGTTTACGCTGTTTGTTGTTTAGTTCAATTAGTCGTCGTCATTAGAAGTTTTCTCTATCTACTTCCTACGACCACTACCGCACCACACAATTCTACTTCTGTGTCAACCTGTTCTCAAAAACATCTCGAGAATTTCAAAAATTTCAATGTTTCATTCTTGTTATTAATGCTATGGATTCTACCCGTGAATATCCCTGTGTTAATTGTGTGGCTCCACAATTTTTCATTAAGATGGGCCACTCCATTTTCTTCACATCACAATTTACTTGCTATTTGTCCTATATTGTTCTTCGTTCAAAGTAATGTGAATGGGTATATGATTAGAAGACCGACAATTGGATTAATGGGATTCATCACCAAGTTCATGTTTTTGTATTTTTCTCTTTATGCTTTAGTTTATGGAACAAGACATTTATTCTGGATGCATCATTTGTTCGACCTCACATGTGCATGGCTCTGTTTATTATTGACTGATGATTTATGGAACTCTAGAGACATAAACATATATTCTTTAAGGAAGGAGGAGACATCTTCAAAGCTCCATTGAACAAAGCTAATCAATCTGCTTTTTAAGTGTCGTCTGATCTTTACTTCTATTTCATTATTTATTGTATTATACTTATCTTATTTTCTATGCTATTAATTTATCTTATCATTGTTTTTGCGTTTCTTATCTCCTTTTTTTTCTTTTTACTTCTATTGCATTCTACACCTTTTTTCTTGTTTTATTAGATCATAAGACATAATATAATGTCTCCCATTTTTCATTCATGCATTTATTTGTAAAGATTATTATACAATGAGGTGATAAAAGTCATTGATTATTGTGAAATCTGTAACCCTTTAGGCTCAAAAACCCAAGATTAACTTCCCTAAAAACTATAAAATTGGACACAGTTGTCTGTTTACTGTCACAACCTTCGCCACCTTTGTCGATTGTCTCTAAAATCCAATCTTGGTTTTTCAAGTAATCATCAAACGAGTCTGAATCAGCAGAGAGAACGATCCTAAACCCAATGTTATCTGGATACTGTTTTGAATCTATCTCTGAACATTCACTACAAACAGTCTGTTCAAAATTCACCAGATCATTAACCACAGTTTGCAAAAAACTTTGAAACTCTGCGAAAACAACAGATATGTTAAATGATTGGTCAAACTCTATAGTCTTCCCAAGTTTGCTCTTATTAAATAGCATTGAATTGTTAAAGCTGAAACCGTAAGTGGCAATTACTTTATTGCCATTCTTATCAACCACATTTATGAATATCCTTTTCAATTTTCCCAATTCTATTAATTGTGTAATATGTGAAGCTAATTTGGACAGGTATTGCTGAACACTAGGATGCCGATTTCTATGAATCAAGACATTGAATGATTTTCTAACTTCAAATGATTCCTTTGGGTATATATGTCTGTAATACCATATCTGTTCTATGATGACTTGAATCAGTTCAATTATTAGGGAATTTAATTTCTTCAATCCTAAGTTGTCAGTTCTATCACCATTTGACTCCATATTATACCTTTCATTTTATAGACTTAGAATAGGAGTTCACGACATACTCTACTACATCTAGAAAATACAACAATCAACTTTTCGTGTTTTTTGGTATTTTTATTTACCTGCGCGGTCTATTTTTTATTTAATTATTTATCAGTTTACGTATATATATCATCTCAAGATATTAAGTTACAAGCTGGTTACATTAGTAAAATAATTCATTCATATCGAACGATGTCAATTCAAGCGATTAGTGGAAGGGATGTTCATCATTTGACGTCTGGGCAAGTTATTATCAACTTGACAACTGCGGTGAAGGAGCTGTTAGAAAACTCTTTAGATGCTGGCTCATCTCAGATCACCATTATATTTAGAAACTATGGACTAGATTCAATTGAGGTGGATGACAATGGGTCAGGTATTCAGGAGACAGACTTTGAAAATGTCTGTGCCAAACATGCAACTTCAAAGCTAAGATGTTTTGAAGATGTGGAGAATGTGTCAACATTAGGTTTCAGAGGTGAAGCTCTAAGTTCATTGTGTGCCATTGCTGATGTTACGATTACTACTGCTACAAAAGAAATCAAACCTAAGGCATATAAGCTAGAATATGATACAATGGGAAAATTGATTGGTAAAACAATAGTTTCTGCGAAAACAGGAACCTGCATCATGGTCAATAACCTTTTCAAAAATCTTCCTGTTAGACGAATGGATCTCGCAAAGAACTGTAAGAGAGAGTTTCAGAAGGTTTTGACATCCTTACAGGCTTACACTATTATCTGTCTAGGAGTTAGAATAAGGATTTTTCATATAGATTCAAAGGGAAGAAAATCGGTCATGCTTTCATCCAATGGTGCTAGAAGCTTGAAAAGTAACATATTGAGTATTTTTGGTCCCAATGGAATGGTTGGTCTCGAATCTATAGACATCCAACTTAATCTACAAACCAGATTTAAATTAAAATCTTGTGATATGAAAGTGGATGTATCTGGGTACCTGTCTAATTGTTCGTTTGGACAGGGAAGATCATCATCTGATAGACAATTATGGTTTATAAACAATAGACCGGTGAACTTACAGAAGTTTTCCAAGGCTGTTAATGATGTTTACAAGTCTTTCAACCACCTTCAATACCCTGTGATAATATTAAACTTAAGAATAGATCCAATGTATGCTGATGTCAATGTCACCCCCGATAAGAGAACTGTTATGATTAACAACGAATCCTTAGTGATTGAATCACTCAAGGAAGAATTAAATTCAATATTTTCCTTACAAGATACCAAAATACCAATTAATACTGTTCCAATTCAAAGACCATCTCTCAGATCATCCAAAGTAGTTCAAACAACTTTAACAACACATAGAAGAAGTATTGGCAATGATGATGTGGAAGAATGGAAACACAAAAGCTCTCTACAAATATATGGTGAAGAAATAGGGGATAAGGATGAAGATATAGAGGAAGATCACAAGAGAGAGCAGAATGGAGAAGAAGAAGAAGAAGAAGAAGAAGAAGAAGAAGAAGAAGAAGAAGAAGAAGAAGAAGAAGAAGAAGTAGGAGGAGGAGGAGAAGAAGAAGAAGAAGAAGAAGAAGAAGAAGAAGAAGAAGAAAAGATAGAACAAGAGTTACAGCATTCGAATCACAACTCTGCAAATGAAACAAATGAACATTCAATGCATTTCAATAGTAGTTATGTTATCGATGAATTGACTAATGATGATACTAATGGTGATGATCACATAATTGATGAACCGGAAGCTGAATGCCAACCCTTATTTTCTTTAGACGACACTAAATCTGATGTTTCAGTCACTACATCATTCCCAGACTCCAATATCAACTCTGATTATTTAAAATCAAATAATCATATTAATGATATTGTCAAAATAGAATCCAGTCGAAATATTGATTCATCAGCAGCAATAGAACAAACTAGTTCTAGAGACAAAGGACAAATTGCTTCCGGTTCAGAAAGTGCCCATTATCATGATGTTAATAAATCAAAAGCTACAATAAAATGTGATTGCAAACATGAAATCACCGATAAATTACCTTTGGACACAAGTACAACAACAGCTAAAAGAAAATACCCACAGGTTTCTGAATCAACACATAACATAGAAATCAGCTTTCCAGTGGATACTTTATCATTTGAAATGCCTCATAAAAAGGTTAAATTTGATGACAATGATAGAATCATACCCAAAGTTCATGATATTCATAATGAACAAGAAGCTGAAAATTATCTCACATTGACCGTTAATAAGAAGGATTTCCTTAATATGCAAATAATTGGTCAATTTAACTTGGGTTTTATTTTAGTCTCCAAACAAGACAAACAAACGGGAAAGGTCAATATATTTATTGTGGATCAACATGCATCCGATGAAAAATTCAATTTTGAGAGATATCAAGCTGAAACAACATTTGAAAGTCAACCGCTAGTAATACCTAGCCCGTTGACTTTGAACGTGATTGACGAGTTGATAGTTCTTAATAACTATGATGTGTTCGCTAAGAATGGATTTAAGATGAAGATCGATGAAGATGGTGATCCTGGCAGAAGAGTAAAACTTTTATCACTTCCGTACTCCAAGGACACAATTTTTGATTTTACGGATTTCACCGAATTGATCCATTTAATTAGAGAAAATGAAGGCACTACAACGGTCACACCATTGAACTCTACAACGACTTGTATAATTAGACCAAGTAAAGTCAGGGCTATGTTTGCTATGAGAGCTTGCAGAACCAGTATAATGATTGGAAAACCATTGAATTTCAACACTATGAACAGGGTCATCAAGAATTTATCTACATTAAACAAACCATGGAACTGCCCACATGGTAGACCCACCATAAGACACCTTGTGGAGTTGAACAACTGGGAACCTTTTAATGAAGATTACTTACTATGAAAAAAAAGTTTTTTTTTCGAAACCATCGCTTTCCATTGTGATGTCCCAAATAGGAAATTTCTCAGATTTAGATTTTGTGGATTTTGTCCAATTGGTGCCATTTATGACCAATTTTATTCGTTAATCGTGCTTCTGATTGTAATTGTTTCAGGCTATGTAAATTGAGTATATATAGATATAGGTAATTCCTATATTTTTAGTTGAATTTAGTTGTTGAAGTATTATCCTTTTTTTTTCTTTTCCTTATCTCTGTCCCCAAAAAAGACAAACAAGCAAACAAAAAATGTCAGAAGGCTACGATTATGAATACACCGATCCGATCTTACCAAAGGGATTGGAACCATCAACTATAATGTTGAATTATACTTCTCCTTATGGTGATACATTGGTTAGTTTTCACGATTTAGACCAGTATAAAAATTCATTAGTTGAATTAGCAGCTGTGTTTGGAGTTCGTGTTGGGTTAGCTTCATTAGCCATTCCTGTCACTTACCTTTTATCAAAGAAACGGAAATCACCAGTTTTCTTCTTAAACTTTTTATGCTTACTTTGTCTATTACTTCACTCCATTCTTTACATTTGTACTTTAAACCAAACCTACAACTCCTTTACTTACCATTTTTCAGGGTACGTTTACATCAATCAGAATTCTTCTAGAGTCTCCGCTACTACAAATACTTTTTATGTCATTTTGATTGCCTTAGTGGAATCGTCATTGACGTATCAGGTTCACATAATTTTCAGATCTCCAAATGCCCGTATCAGAGTTTTAGGGTTTATAGCCACAGGAATTGCCGGTACATTAGGTTTAGTGACGACTGCATTGTATTTCGCATACGCATGCATGTCCAACAAGGCTCTTTTTGATTATTACTATATAACACCTAACTGGATTTCCAATGCAACTATTATCTGTTTCGTGACTTCTTCTTGTATCATCCTGTTACTGTTGATCCTTAAACTAGGATTAGCTATCAGAACGAGAAAATATCTCGGATTGAAACAATTCAGTATTTTCCATGTGTTGTTTATCATGGCGTTCCAAACAATGATCATTCCAACGATCATCATCTTCCTATCATTCAATAACTTGGGTACTCACAATCATGTGTTTCAGTCAATTTCAGCTTTGGGAACAGCACTAATTTCTATTTCATTACCAGTTACTACAATGTGGGCAAATTCTTCTGGGAACGATAGCATTCCAACATCTACCGCCAATACATATATCTCAAAGATGGGGTTCAAATATTACGGCCACACACCAGAATGTGGTTCAGATAATGGAAGCCAAAGTGATTCAATGGTTTACAGTTCAAGGAATTACAAACATGATGATGAAAATAATTTCACTCCAACTACAGCTGTTACCAATGACCCTCAGTTCTGGAATGAAGTTGAATACTACTCAAAGGGATTGAACAGTGATGATTTGGATACGGAGTATGCTGAAGAGGACCTCATTGATACCAAGATCCATACAAACGAGCAATAACAACCACCTTCTCTCTATTAAGTACTTTTAGTAATTACCTTTTCCTCTTTTTTAGTTTTAATACAAAAGAGAGATATAAGCATTTAAAATTGTTATATAAAGTATATAAGAAACGAAAGACAACGTAGCAGAGTCATATGTTTAGTAAACACTGCTAAAATAAAAAGTAAACACAAAAGAACGTAGTTTATTAATTAGTTTTTTTAGAATATTTTTTAAAAAAGAAATACAATTGAAAATAATTGAACTAATAGTCCATAACAAATTGTCTGATTGGAACAATCTTTTCAGGTAAGTCCTCTTCGTTGAAAGAGGCTTCAAAATCAAAAGGTTGAATATCTTGTTCTGGAGCAGTTGATGATTGGACTTCTTCGAATGCAACGGCAATCTTGTCCAGAATGTATGCCATAGCATCAATATCATCATCATCAAAAAATGCATTGTTGATGGCATCATTAATTTCATTTGGAACACCTTCGGCAGCGATAGAAATTGTCTTTTCTTCCTTCGTCTTTGGAGCTTTCAAAGCTGGAACCTTGGAAATCGTCACATTATCGTATTCAATACTAGAGTTAAAAGCTAGAGCGTGCCTGTTGTATTGTTTAGCTAATTTGGCACCTGGAATGTTTTCAATCAAAGTATAATTGTGTTCCATTTCACCGATACCACTGTTACCATTTGGTGACAAAGTGAAGTTTGAAGTACCGTTTTCGGAGTTCTTGATTGAAATGAATGGAAGACCATCAACATTGGCCTTTGCAGTAAATGCTTGTGTAACATTCACAGAATAGTCAACGACAGCGCCAACAATTGGCAGTGTGTCCACAGTTAAGATTGTTGGGTATTGGAATTTATAAGACACATTTGTCAATGGAGTCAAAGAGACAGGATCACTTAAACTAAAAGAAATCTTTGATTTTGGAGCAGAGATTAAAGTTTGAGAGTCACCAAATTTAGACAATAACATGACATTAGCCTGAGAAGCGTTGTGCCAAGTCTCAGAGTAGTAAGAATATGTAGTACCGTTAGTCAATGTGTAGTTCAAAGTGGAGTTGACAACATTAGTGTACTTAGCAGTGACAATTTGAGACAGGAAACCCGAGAATGGTGGTGAGATACCGAAACCAGTGGCCTTAGTGGAACTGTTGAAACCTAATATTTCACCAGTAGAGTTAGCAACTCTTGAATCTTCCCAAGTGACCAAATTAGCGGAGGTGATCCAATTTGAACCTATACCGCCTTGTGGCTTCAATGATAACTTATCATCGTCTAAACAATTGGACACTTCAATGGAAATCTTTGACTCTTCGGTCCAAAGTTTTGGCAAGAGGGAAGTTAAATCAACTTCTAAACCTCTCAAGTCAAACGCACCGGAGGAGACGATTGGGTTCCATAGAGCAGGAGAGATACCACCTGTGAAAATAGTTGGATTTGGATTCAAAGAAGCCACTCTGACATCATCGATAAACACATTAACCATACGACAAGGACCATGACCTTCAAAGTTGTGGCCTGTCTTGGCAAATATATCCTTGAATTCTTCCAACAAGTTAGTGTACCACATTTCTTCAGCAGCGTTACCTGAGACGTAAATGACTAATTTTGCCTTGGTAGTGTTACCTGACAACACAGGAAGAGTAGATGAGTAGTCAGAGTCAGGCAAGTACACTAATGGAGGTCTTTCTGGGGAGGATGATTTTTGCAATGGGTAAATCTTGTTAGCAGCTTGTCTAGTACGGAACAAGGTCTTCAATGAACCTGGAGCAATTTCATCACCAATATCCATGGCAGAAACGTCGTTGGATTCAGCATCTGCCTCTGCAGGGTCAGAAGGGAACAATGAAAAGTTTGGACCGGTGGTGGAGTTGTAATAATTGGCAAACAATGAGATGTTGAATGAACCAGTCAATCTTGGAGTGAGGATGTTATCCAATTGGAACATCAATGTAGTGTTTTCCTTGAACAATGGTAAGTACATGGTAAAATCCTTTTCGGTGGTGGAATGAGATAAATTACCTGCTGGTTCAATGGTGCTTGTTCTCCAGATTTCAGTGTCATTCAAGTACAAATGAGCCAATCTGTCATATTGAACACCATCGATGGTGGTGTTTAAGGTCAAGACAACTTGATTAAAGGAGATATTTGATGGTGGAGTGATGTAATCGACAACGGCTGGGTGACCCCAACAGTTACCGAAGGTGTAATTTAACAATGATTGTGAGTACACTGGAGCTGTGTAGTTTAAGTTTGGAATGATTGGAATCTCAATGACCTCATGGACAGGAGGAGTTGGCGATAGAGTGGCAGACACTAGTTCCACAATGAGGTCAGGAGAACTGTTGTCACGTAAAAAGTATAACAAAACATTGATGAATAAACTGGTGGTGGTAATAATTTTACAAATGATAAAAAATGAGGATTTCCTCTTTGCATGTTGGGTTTGAGCAATACCATTTAAACCATTTTCCAGGTCTAGTTTCATTGGCATTGGATCGGTGTTCTTTTCATCGTAATATTCACTATCCGATTCTGAATCAGATGGGATATTGTCCTTGTAAGGCATTGTAGTTGTTGTGATGATACTAGGGTTGGTGTTATTATCAGAAGAGGATTCCACTTCTTGGTCCTGTGATGATGATGTGTATTTAGTATAACCTAGATTCAATTGGTTCCAAAGAGACCATTCCCTTGACATGATACCTTGTTTCATCACTGGATTGTTGAAACTTTACAAAAGAAAGAGAAATGACCAAGTTAATAAATAAATAAATAAACGAAAAAAAAGAAAGAAAGATAGTCTATGAAAAAAGGGGAAAGATGACGTTACACTTATAAATGACAATCGACAATCGATAATAAGATAAAAAATACACACACAAACTATTAACAAACAAGAAAAAAAAAGCAGCAAAAATACTAAAAAAATACTTGTCTTCTAAGTTAAATGGGAACAATAGATACCGCCAAAATGGTAACAGTTACGTCAATATGGGGAAAGTGTCAATACTATTTAACTTTTAATTTAATATCGTTTAAATAATTACAGTAACAATGAATGAGTACACAAATACAGCCATCCAGAAACAGAAAAACAACCAAACAAAAATGTTGGTCAAAGATAAGAGATTCTTTTTTTCTTTTTTTTTTCTTTTTTTGTACAACGGTATCCTTTACGGTAATTGGCTCATGTCGTTCTTACATGTATATATATGGGCAATCCATGTATATCTATTGTGTATGTATAATTGTATATTCCTTAAACAAACAATAATGAAAGAGATGACTGACTCACTCACTGATTGACTGTATTTATTATCTTTCCCAAATATATAAAATCTCATTGACAAATGAATTCTTTGGTTGTATATGTTCCTAATTGGGAAACTGACCGGCGGGCCATTTCTACCTAGCCCTATATCAAAGGGCGCGGGAGGGCGACCATCACCACCTCACGGGTTCACAGGTGCACAGGTCGTTCACGGTGTCACAGTACACGCGGGCCCCATTGGACAATCCAATTTCGCGGTATTGCATCAAAGCTGGCTGATAAAATTAACGATGATGTTTATATATTTATATATATATATTACTAAAACACTTTGTTAGTGATTCTTTTGTAATAATAACCAGATAAGAAAATATATTAGTGAAAACCGATATTTATTACTGTTATTATTATTGACATCATTCTAATCAGTATTAATAAATTAGATTACCTGTTTTAAAGATATAGACGTGGAAAAAGCTAAATTATAAGAGAAGAACTAGTTACGTCAAATACCATTATATTGCCTTTCTTATTATTATTATTACAACAACACTCCAAATCAAATCAAATCAAACCAAACCAAACCAAACCACAATATACCGCAGTATACCACACAATGCCACTGCAAATGTTAAATAATATCCGGAAGATCTTTACTTCCTATAGATCAGATGAAGAAGAAAGAGCCTATTCTAGAAAAGCTGTATGTTTTATTTGATTTATATATCTCACAACTTCCAACATCTTGTACCCCTTTCTTTCATACTAACCATCACCATCCACCACCCAAACAATCTATTCTATTTTAGTTTTATAACTTTGTCGGTTTCTTAGCTTCCTGTGTAGCATTCAGCTTTGTCGCTCAGAAATTGTCTAAAAATGATTTATTGTATTTAACGTCAACTACACCCAAACGATTATTGTCAAACAGTTGATAATGGATCCTTTTTTATTTTTACCACCAATCTAATCATTCTTTACTAAATAAAATTACAAATCCTTTTCTCATTTTTACCATTAATTAATTATGTAAATATGTAGTTGATATTAATATTTTTTAGTATTTATAGATATATATATATGGAGATTAAAATTATCGCATTAGCAAAAAAAGGAATGATCATCACAAGAGAACAATAAAACAAGAAAAATGAGGGAACATTCAAAATCAGTTCCAAGAAAACTGATAACGTTAAAAAAAGAAAGTAAAACAATAAAAAAGACTAGACAAGACAAGACAAGACGAGACGAGACAAGACAAGACAAGAAAAACAGAAAGTATAAATCGTGGATGAATCAATAAAACAAAATTCAAAAGAGAGAGAGAAATAGAGAGCAGGAATAGAAATCATTAAAGAAAGTAAAACAGAGGACAAGATATCAAAAATCAAACCCAAAATAGGATGATGGTCAAATTTTAATAACAAAAGAAAAACAGAAGAAAAGAAAAGAAAAAAAAGAAACATAAAAGAAACAACAATCACTAGGGTATTATGTAACCAACTAGAGTTGACTTTGTACAGGATGGTGTTGAATATTGATGTATATGCATGATGAAAATGTATGTGTTTATATTGGCAGAAGATAGACTATGGTGGGGGTGAAATCATTGTAATTTTTCATTTGTACCTGTTTTCAAAAGGTACGCCTTTGCCATTTCATATGCTGTCCAACTGATAGCCGTAGATGGAACATTAAACACCACCCTTGGTTTCAAACCTCTTAAGAAACCTTTATAACCAGAATCCAAGTACAGTTGCTTTGAAGCACTTAAAAATCCATCAACATTAGGTAAACTCTTGGTTTGTAACACTGTCTTGACACAATCCAATGGAGTAGTAACAGCGGCAGCAGCAGCACCGGAAATGGCACCGGAGATACAATGGAGCAACGGATTATACACCTGAGTTGGGTTCAACACTTGTGATGTGTATTCATACACACCAAAGTTCAATGCAGCAAATGGAATATTTAACAAAAGTGTAGTTGGATACGATAGGTAGAACGATCTAAGACCTTCCTTTTGGTACATTGATTTAGTCAACCTTAAAAATGAACCATTGTTACCACCACTTGATTTGTAAATTTGCATTCTTTGTTTAATCACATCGAATGGATTCATCAATGCATCTGAAGTCACTGTAGCAGCTATACCGGACAGTGAAGCAATTAGCGGATGTTTTTCATCGGTAATTAATTTATTTGTGGAGGAGGTAGTGGCATTAGCATTAGTAGTTTCATTGGATAGAAAATGATCACATAGAAAAGTCTTTGTTTGTTCAAACACCAGAAAGTACACGGCATGTGCAGGACCAGCACCAAGAGTCACGGATGACACACCTCTCCAAAGAGCGATCAACCCCTCAGTGGATGAGATCTTCGAGAATGACTGAATCAAACCTTCGTTGATGTGAATCTTGGACACTTGTAATCTTGTTTTGATAGCATCGACAGGGTACATGACAGTGTGTTCCATGATACCGGCGAATGCACCAGCAGCCAATTGAGCAATCACTGGTGAATTATCTGGTAATGCTTCATAATCAATCTCAACCGTTTCCTGACCAATTTGTAAAATCTCTTTGTGAGACGTTGACGATGGCGATGGATTATGAATGAGCAATTCAGCTTGAATGTGTGATTTGGAATCTGGAATTTCTTTCATGAGCTCAGACATTGGATTTTATATAAAAATGTATATCTGAATATGTGTATGTATGTATGTATGTATGCGACTGTGATGATTTAATTTGATGCTGTATTGAGATCCAAGGGCGAATACAATATTCTATAACCTATAAGCAATTATCAAAAAAAAAACCGACCTTCAAAGGGTTAATATATCAGTAGTATACTTTATCGGTTATTAAATTTGTATGTGAAATGAATGATATTATTTATCCCTTGCAATAAACAATATTTTCTCTGAACTATAGATTATTGATAACTTGACAGATAACTGAAACAATTTTTTAACAGATACGCAAGAACAAACAAACAAAATAAAATAAAACTCCCAAAAAAACTGGTTAAAACTTTGTGAATTCAAATATTGGTCAAAAAAAAAAATGAAGAATGTACTTAAGGAGATACAGAGATTAGATGAATTTGAAAAAAATTTTCGAGCGGAACACGATTGGGAAGATGGTCGATTTGTATGGCAAAATCGAGGTCGATAGTCTCACTTTGAGCAATCAATGAAGATTAGATGAAATTAGTGATTATATATATAAATAATGATTAAATATCTATATATAACAAATAAAAACAGTGAAGAAAAGTTAACTGAAATGGACAAATGTATGTTTATATAGAAAGGGTAAATTGACCGTAAAAATATTAAAGAAAATGGAAATAAGGATGGTTATAAATTAATTAAATGAAAACCACATCAAGATACACATTGAAAGCACCTCTTTTGTTGTCATTTACTTGATACAACTGATCACTTTTTTCTATTTCTATTATATATATATATATATATATTTAGCTGTGTGTACAATACCATATGTATATATGTATTACATTACCACTGTTAAATGATTCAAAGTTAGAATTGTCATTTAATAGTTTTCATAGTAAGACCATATTATTGCTTTTTTTTCTTTTGTTTTTAAATTATACTGATCTTTTAGATTATTTCATTTTAGAGTAAGTAAAAAAATATTACGTATATCCTTGAAGTACACTAGGGTTAAAGTAATAGTACCTAGTAAGTGTACAGAATTACTACTACCGTATGGAAATGGGGATGGTAAAGGGCGTAACGGAGCAAACCCGAAAAAGTAATTATAGTAAGCTAATCGATATCACCGATTCTTTAACAAACAAAAAAAGTTCAAACCGGCAAAGCACACAACTTTTTCCATTCACTTCCGTTTCACGGATATTCCCTCCTTCTTGGTTTTTAACATATAATTCTGATCAATTAGATACTTGGCTTTGTTAATCTTATTGTACATTCATCTTTGAAATAATTGGTTGGTTCCTATTAAACTCCTCGTAGAAGTACAATAAGAAAGACAAAAGGACTGACTATTCACATTCATTCATTTTTTTTTTATTTCTTAAGATAAATTTTCTCTTTCTCAGTCCGCTTATTGTTGTTCTGTATTACAAATGTGGCATCGCTCATCTATCTACCTTGAAATATTTAATCGATTGAACATTGACCTCCAAAACCAAATGCCCTCTCTTCCTTTACTTCTCCTTAATTGAGCAAAAAGCGAATCTCGGTTAATGAGCCGCATAGTGGACGGAAATGGTTCGCTTCTAAGAGGTAAAATGGCCGACGTCAATCGTCGCGTCGATTATGGATTTAATATTATAAAATTATATTGATACTCCTAGTGATAGTAACTAGAGATACCCTGAGAAGTTAAATCTGGATCTGTCGTCAAGAACCTTGGTAAATCTAAGTAAATTACCACAGCACTAACGTATCAGCGCAGAATCAGTATTTAACAACTACATAATGTCAGTTTTTTTCAAGCCTATTTTCTCTCACAAATCAGCAAACGGACACTTAATGCAACAGTAATGAATAAACTCACCACAGACACCAAGACTACACCGAGACAGTTGGCCAAAGGAGCAGCGCCAGGTTCTATATCAACACCAATCGAAGCTAACAAAGTTTCTGTGCAACATTTTTGAAGGACATATAAAGATGCGATAAATACACCTCCATATGTGGTGACAATACACCACCTATTACCTGGAACAATTGACCATGTAAATATAATACAGCGTTACCATTGATACCATAAGGAAACAAGTAAGACAAACCAAACCGTAAGACTGACGTCTCTTGGAATTCGGAGTATCTTTAACATCACTTTGAATTCGCAAATAGAACATTGTTTAATCTTTACTATCTTTGTTCCTAGTTCTTTGAAAATGTTATATGAAAGGATCGAATACATATGAATTCAGAAATTTATTCTTGCACAATTTTTCTTCCCGTTGTGTCTGCCAATTTACGTTATCGGGCCTTTACACACAGTTAATTTAATTTACAGGTATCCATGTTACATGTTTATACACTTTGAAACTACATTGGTCAATAATTGTCTTTTGACATACCGTTTATTCATACATTTACCAAACTAATACAAAATATTTTTATGAAGACAGAAATCAAATTTACCACTGGTAATAATAGTACAATTTAAAATATTGAAAGACTTGTCGAAGTTAATAAAAGAGTTTCCATTAACACACTATCGTTCTGATAGGTTGAGAAGGTTTCAGTTTTTTCATTATAGGATTTATTGTTGTTAGATTTAAGGAAGCACACACACATAGACATAAATTTATCTGAGAGGATTCAAACTATTGAGAAGGGAAAAAAGATGGGTCTTCTTTATTCAACTTGTCTTGATCCAAATGTTACCAATGATGATTGGACAGATAAACTGAGTTATAAGACTAAATATTTGTATCAAAAGCATTCGTACTTTTATCATGACGATGATGAAAAGGATGACGACAATGAAGATGATGCAAGTGATCAAAATGATAATGATGAAGATGAAGATGATGATCATGAACGGGTAACAGGTGATACTTCTGGAGTTGTTCATGAGGATCTAGGAAGAGAACAGAATACAGCTTCTATAAATCTTTCATCTAGATCTTATAGATTATTATCGAATTCAAGAAATAACTCTAATCGTAGAAGCCTGACAAGATCGAATCGATCAGATTTATCTTTCTTTGAAAAACACTCTAATTACAATGATAACGGTAAAGCAATGACTTATGCGTGTAAGTACTGTTTGACTCATTTATCATCAACAAATTTGATCATCAGCGATCAATACACAGCTGAATCAGGCGCTGCTTTACTAATTTACAACGTTGTTAATATAAAATTAGGGAGAGTGGAACGTAAATTAATGACAACAGGTTCTTACCATGTATGCAGTATTATGTGCCATCAATGTGGTAAAGTAGTCGGTTGGAAATATTTGAAAGCATCGAGTGAATTACAAAAATTCAAAGAGGGTCGGTATGTTTTGGAAAAGGCTTATTTGGTAACAACGTCTTAGGGTTTATGTTTCTTTGAATTGGTTTGGGCTGTTTTTGACGGAAAACTTTTATTTATTTATTTCGTTTTTTTTATATATATACATCTTACATGATTTAAATATACATACAGGGTTGAAATTTTTATTGTATAAAACATTTAATATATATATGGATATGTACAAGCTATATTAATTTTTTTAATCAACGACTAATATTTTAATCTCTTCACTAGCTGCTTTCTTTTTAGCTTCTCTCTGTTTTTGTTTCTCTTGCTTTTCTAACTTCTTCAGTTCTTTTAATCTTTTCTTTTCCTCCTTTGTCAATTCCTTTTTCACAATAGGCTTAATCTTAATGGTCATTCGATCATGAATGGTACCTTCTTTCTCATATGATGTTTGTAACTCTTCATTGATTATTTGGTCCAACGTCTTCATTATTCTTTCTCTAAGTTTCGTTTCCACTTCATCTAATTCCTTCACACTTTCAAATCTTCTACCACCATCTCTACTGTAATTGTCCTTTTCATCAATGACAATGATCACATGTTCACCTTTCTTCACTTGATTTTCAATTTCATTTTTCTTTTGACCATTTAAATCGTTTAATGTTATCTGCCATGAAACACGGACAATCTTTGAATTACTAGATTCATTTCTTTCGTTTTGGATACGAACTTGTTGCATAGCAGTTCTATTGTTACTAGCTAATAAATTCTTCGCAACTTCATTAGCCAAATGATCCGAGTAATTCCTTCTTGCATCCTTAGATCCAATGATCTTAACTACAGGGAGAGTTGTCTTCCCATCGTCAGATTTTGACGTTGAAACGATCCTTAATCCATGTTCATCCAAATTCAAATTCTTCGTCAACTCAATGATATTTGTCAAATCTTGAGCATTATTTTGACCTATAACCTTAATATTTCCCTTTCTATTTATAGTCCTGATCTCCTTAATGACAACTTTTAATGCTTCCTTGTCCTTTGGAGTACCTGTGGTATCTATCAACAATGGTTCCCTGACTTTTTTCAAAGGTTTCTTGCCAACAATTTTCAGACCATTACTATTCCCAGAATTTCCTCGTCTGTTGTATTTGCTGTTTGGTTGACTGTTCTTTCTAAAGGATTCATTGCCTTTACGATGATCAAATTTCTTATGTTGACTCGATAATTGAGTTAATGATGACTGGACAAATGTTCTTTGACATATTATTTGTGATTCTAATCGTATCGATTTAATAACAGTCCTCCCAAAATATTGAAACATTGGATGCTTTGTGATTGTTAACTGAAAAACAACCAGAAAATGATTATAATCTGGTTTTTAATGAATAAGAAAGGTAATTTTAATTTAGCTTTATATACGATGCAAAAAATGTTGAGGTCTTTCTGTTAAAAAAAAAGTTGATAAAAGAGAGCCGCACAAAAAAACATTTCAGGGCATAGTTACTATCATACTATGAGGCAAGGCATAAGAAATGAACTTGTTCTTGAAAGATTTTTCAAAAATAAAGTGAGAAAAGAAAGTTATAAATTATAGAGAAATAAAACAAAGAGATATAGAAATGAGTAATTAATTTAACTTTTTTCTTCGAAAGACAAAACGAAACAGATAAATAAACAAAAAGAGAATAATACAGTACTTTTAAATTTAACCTCTGATAACCAAATCGTCAGGTATACCAGCATATTCATCATATTTAAGAGCTAAATTAATGTTTTGTAAACATTGAGTACTAGCACCTTTTAATAAGTTATCAATAGTGGCGACAATAACCACTCTGTCTTGCTTGGTATTGACGTTAAATGCACCAACAACAACACCATGCTTTCCACTAATGTCCTTAACCAAAGGCGCCTCACCACTGATCGTGATTAATTGTTCACCTTGGTATCTATCTTGATACAACGTTCTAATGTCTCTTGATGTTAACTTCTCCTTCAATGGAATACTGATGGTATGCGTGATACCCTGGAACCATTGAGCAACATGTGGCATAAATGCAACTTCCAAACCTAACTTAGCAGAAATTTCACGTTCATGAATGTGATCCGTTAAAGAGTAAGGAATCAAGTTATTGTTTAAAAATTTAACGTCATTCTTTGGGGATGGCTTAGTACCAGCACCCGAGTAGCCAGAAACACCAAAGACAGATGGTCTGCCGGATGCGTGTGGAACTAAAGGATGAATAGCAATTTGTGCAGCAGTCGCATAACAACCTGGGTTAGAAATTTTTCTAGCATTGGAAATTGTAGCCCTATCATTCAATTCAGGTAAACCATAAACCCATTCACCAGTTGTATCAAATCTGTAGTCTGCTGATAAATCAATGATCTTAGACTTTCCTGAACCACCAGCGTTCTCAATTGCATCAACGAATGGCGTACAAACACCATTAGGTAAAGCCATAACCCACACATCAATTTCATCTTTAGCTTCCAATTCCTTGATATCTTCCACTTGTAAGTTTGAGTAGATAATTTCTCTCTTATTGTATCCCTTCAGTTTTTGACCTTGCAATTCTCTGGAAGAAACATGTGAAATTTCCAAATAAGGATGCTTGTCAATCATTGAAATCAAGTTTTGCCCAGTGTAACCTCTTGCACCAATTAAAGCCACTTTAGCCTTTTCAGTGTTAGAACCCTTCTTGAATGGTGGATTTGGATTTCCTGAAGTGGCTATGCCCCTCTTAAATTGTGTGTTGAAACCTGAAGAAAACATACCAGTGGTATTTCTCAAAGTTGAGAATGATCTTGATTGGCCTGAGGAGGAGAAGGAGCCACCAGTTGATTGGTTACCAAATGATTGTTTGTTGAAGCTACCAATTAATTTACTGACTGAATTCACATCATTGACACCGTACCAGAAAAGGATTTCACCATGTTTTGTGTAGGAACCTTCAGCCTTAGTGAAGTACCAAGCAGTGTTTGGATCACTTTCCTTGACAATCCATTGTAATGATGGGTGATATTTCTTGATAGCATTAAAGATGTTATCAGTAACGTTATTCAACCAACCGGCCTTGGAACTTAAGAATTTGTCCAGCTTGGCGACACCAGTCTCGGAATCATTCTTAACAATGGCGAGAACTTCCAACGGTTCATCACCGTAAGCTTTGAACGAAGAATTTTCTAATGATCTTAAATAAGAAGCAACTGAAATTTGACCAGCAGAGATTTCAGGGTCTCTCTGTAATGCAGCTCTTAATAAGTCTGGTTGTTGGAATTCTTCCAATGAACTTCTAGTTAAAAGTTTGTAACCCCTTCTTATCAAAGTACCTGCACCTGAATCAGTAAATAATTCCTTTTGTAAATCATCAACGTCAATTATGGCCACAGATGAAGATCTTGGTAAATGCATTAATAATTCTCTAATTTCTTTGATTTTTAATTTGGTACCATACTTAACCCAACTTTCCTTCAACAAATCTTCGTATTCTTCATCTAAGTTGATGACAGATATCTTTTCACCCGTGTTACCATTGATGATACCACCTTTCTCATTCAAGTAAACGATCTTCAATGGCTCAAAGACTCTTGCAATCTCACCAGCAGCGACATCAGCATTAACGTTCAAGATTTGACCAGATGGAGTTTCAGCTAATGATGTTAAAATTGGCAAGGCACCAGCTTGAATGGACGCTTGAATTGGTGCTTTGTTAACGCCTTTAATGTCACCAACTAGTTTATATTTATCCTTATCCAAGTAATCTGCTTGGAAAACACCAGATGTGATTGGTCTAGCATGCACTCCCATCTTTTCCAAAGCAGTAACTAACTTCAAGTTTTGTTCTAAGAAGCATCTTCTAACCACAGCCATAGTTTTATCATCAGTGATTCTGATACCATCGGAGTAATTTGGCTCAACACCTTCGTTTTCTAAGATTTCATTGATTTGAGGGCCTGTACCATGTAGCACAATTGGGTACAAACCAACGTGATACAAGAATGCTAAACATGAAGCTAACTCGGGTAATTGCTGGGTGATGATTGCACCACCTACTTTAATAACTGCAAATTGTTGTTGAGACACAGATGTGAAATACTTCAAGTATTGCTCGACTTCCCTCTTGGAACCAATGTTATTCAACAATTGAATAACGGTGGATCTAGTGGAGTAATACTCCACAGAAATTCTGTTTGAATTGGAGATGGCATTGGAACTAATGATAGCTGGAGAGAATCTTTTGCTAGAAACTGATTTAATTGATTGTCTAGCCAACAAATTTCTAGTTGTTATTTGATTGAAAACTTTAAGCATTCTGCGATTTTTTTTTTAATCTCTAATTAAAGTATGCAGACACTTTATTAAATTGAATCAATTAAAAATAATGAATGAAAATAAACTCCTTTGTAAATTCAACGTAAATTAAGAGGAGAAAATGTTTCAGAAAGTAAAAAAAATTTTTCCAAAAAACCAACGAAACGAAACGAACCAAACACACCTCCAAATTAATTCGAAAATGCGTCATCCAGAGAGAATTTAGCGCGTTGCCTAATTAGGAAAAGCTCAATTCTACTTACACTGGTGTAGAGATGTACTGATCTTTTGTCTCTTTTGGTCTTGCTGTTTTAAGGCGAAGTTTTTTAACTGTAAGAGGACACCGTTGGAAAGTTACGCATTTATAGAGAAATAAATGATAAAATTGATTCAACTGAAAGAACACAAATTCAAATTCAAGTATATAAAAATACAATTATATTAAAATATAATTCAATAATAGAAGTACAGCTCATAACACTAATCATGTCAATTGAAACAGATTCCGGTGCAACTCCAGAGGAACAAGTTATCGAATCTGCAAGAAGAAACAATGTTGATTTGTTGGAATCAATCTTCAAAGAATACAATGAGAGACCAGAACAGTTACTAGAGTTATTGAATACTGCAAGGGATGCAACGGGAAACTCTGTTCTACATTTATGCTGTAAATATGGTTGCTATGAAGTTATGGATAAAATTTTAGATTTAGAAGGTGTGGATGTTAATCCGGTTCATCCATTAACACAAGACACTCCTTTACATTACGCCGTTAACTATAGTTTTGAAGAACCAGATTATGCATTATTCTTGATTCAGACATTAATTGAATGCGGGGCCAATGTGAGATTGAAAAACAAAGATGGATTGAAACCGGCACAATTGTTAGGTGATTCCAATGAAGAGATAAAGCATGTCTTGGAATCTGCTGAGTATGCATCAACTTTGCAACATTCTGCTGTAATTGAAACCGTTGAGGATATAGATGATGATGATGATGATAATTATGACGACAATAATAACGAAAACAAAACTTCCAGCTGATTTACAGTAGTGGGGAAGTTTGAAGACAGACTGAACCGCAGTCGTTCGTTTGGTTCCGAATAACATGTAGAACGCAACGAGATTTTGTTTCCTTCTTTCCGCTCAGTGGTTTTCATACATTGGTCCATAGTACCTTTTCTACCGCATTCTACTATTACTATAATATTACATATTACGCTTTGCATTATAAACTTTTTGATACAGAAAAACATTTAGTAAAGTTCGTAAAGCTTAACGTGGTATGCTAAAGTTATCCACGTTATGCTTATCCCAGTCTCCTAACAACTCTTTAGCATCGTGCTTCAATTTGTTGAAAAACCGTACAGAGTCTTTAAATGAAGAATAATCTTCCGACTGAGTAGGGCAAATTTTCATTCTTAGGGAAATCATCTTCTCCCTAGATAACTCACTTTGATCTTTTGCGTTTATTTGCTTCTTACCTGAGCAACCGTTCTTAATCCCTTGATTAAGGACTTGAACGAAACACATAGATGGTATAGCAGTGATGGATAAATTACTTGCTCTCGTCCGTATCACATCATACAGATCATTTTCAAACACTTTCCTCGTCGGTACAACTGATAACTGCCGAAAATATAACTGTGACTTTAACTGTAGTTTGTTGATAAATCGTGTTTGAAAACACCTTTGCAAGCTTCTCCCATTAACTTTACTCTCTGGTAATACTAAATATGTCAGGAAAAAATGTCGAAAACAGCTTTCTTCAATTAAATCATAAGTAGTAGAATTCAATATGCTGGTAAATTGTTTCAAACAAATTTTATCCGAACATGACTTGGAATGTGACACAGGTGAATCTTTGCGACCAGGTTTGGTCCTAACAACACCTACCCTGTTAAAATTATCTCTGCCTCTGATCATAGTTGAGGTTGACACCAATTCTGAAGGAACATTCTTCCAATCGGTTTTCTCTTTGGAATTTTCTTTAACATTTTCCATCGATGCATCTCCACAAGGGACTTCACTGATATACAATGCAAATTGAATATTATCATCCTTGAGACGATATTTGATTCCTGACTTGGTTAACAGTATTGTATCGTGTTCTGCTCCATGTTCAATACAAAGCATTTCATCTAACAACAACTTGTTGAACAATCTTAAACATAGAATCTCAGCATGTTGATCGTGAACCATTCTACCATGACTGATCTTTTCTATTTTCTCCGCTGGGTTTGTCTTGACCCCTGTTGCTAATGACAATAAAATAAGATTTGGCTCTTCACATTCACGTAATTCACCTGTATATACCTTTCGTCTTTTATGTTCGTAAACTTTAGTAGTTGTAATACGACCATTGTGTATTGCAACAAGTCCAGCTAAGACGGTAAACTCATCAGCTTTAGGTTTCCCATTTCTGTATAACTTTAACAACTTATCATGGCCTTTCAAAAATTCAGGATTGGTATATTCGTTGATGACCAATTGAGCAATTCGATCTCCTAAACCTTTCTGATATATTGGGTCTACTATTTTTAACGGCATTCCTCCCTGGATCATTCACTTTTCACTTCATACCAGTTGACTTAATTAACACAGTTGTGCAGATGAGTGAATTGTAAATTGAATATTTTATTGCATCTCTATTATGAACTGTTGGTTTTAATATTATTCCGTTTTATTGGTCTTTTTTCAATGTACCAAATGTTAATCTCATCTCACATCAAGTAACTGGTGCATGGATGTCATTCAATAATGGTCTGAGGCCTTAGTTACCAAAAGGACAATTTGCGAACATAAATAAACTATCGAGTTCTTTATAAAAACCTAAAGTTTGTATTATCAACTATAATTAGGAAATATGTACTCTTATTAAGAGCTAATATCTGTAGTTAAAGTAACTGTATTGTTTACAATAGTTGGCGGTTCGAAAATTTGAATAATCATTGTAATTAATCTATTTTAAAGCGTGAGACAATGTCAAAAAAGAAGAGTTCGATTATTATTTGAATATAACCAGGAATAATAAAAAAAAAAAACGAAATGTACGAAAGCAAAAGTAAATTATAGGCTAAAAAACCCAGTCCATGGCCTTAGAAATTTTAGTTTCCTTTTCCATTTTGTGAGAATAGAATTCCTGTTCATGAGAATCAACTTCAGCAAGACCTGTAGTTAGATCTGCTTCTGTCGCTTTGACAAATTTAGTTCTTTTCAGAACCTTCCAAATACAGAATAACAAAATATCAACCAATATCATCAAGTAGTAATATAAAAATGAATTAACATCAAATGATCTTGAACCATCTGATCCAATAAAAGCTTGACAACCTAAGAACATTATAATGATACTTATTAAGACCAAGAAAATTATAGCAGGATATGGTTGTAAGCTTGTACACCAAGTTTGTAAAGGCATGGAAAATCTATCCACACACTGTGCCTTACAAGCTCTGTAGAATCCTAAGTACGTTATCATCATAAATAAATAATTATTGATTTGCGCCCCTGTGACCAAGTTGATAATCCAATCCAACGCAACCGAAGCAGATGCACCTAATTGTAAAAGTGACAAAAGGGAGAAGGCAAATGCCAATCCCAAGGCTGCCAATGGGACACCATTCTTTGTGGTATACTTAAAAATCCTAGGTGCCAGACCCCTGTTAGCCATGGCAAACAAACTTCTTGTAGAACAGTAGACATATGAATTACCAGCGGAAAAGGAAGAGGTAATACAAAGAGCATTAACAATATGTGGCAGTACTTTGATGTTCATGTTCTTCATAGCAATGACATATGGAGAAACATTAGCACCAGCGGCACCATCTTCTATGGCTTTTGATAATGTCGGATCATCATGCTTCAAGATAATACCAACACATAATGCACCCAAAAAGTTAAAGAATGTCAACCTGTAGATAATTGTCTTGAATGCTCTCGGCATAGTCTTTCTGGGATTTTGTGCTTCACCAGCTACCATACCAAGGTATTCTGGAGCAGTCTCCGTGAAGACTGCCTTTAAGTATGCACCCCAAAAAGCAGAAGCTGCTGAACCCATATATTTAGGAAATGCATTATGGTATCCTTTAAAGTTGCGGAACCCAAAAGCATCATGCTGAGGATTACCACCAACCATTGTAATAAATGTGAAGAACAGTAAACCAACAGCTAAAATCACCTTACCAATAGCTAAGAAGAATTCGGACTCACCATAGAAACCAACAGCAAAGATGTTTAAAAACAAATAGATAGCAATTTGTGGGATAAACGCCCAAGCAGGTGAATAACCGTCTCTCCAAAAGTGAATCATACTATTCACGGAAGTTATTTCGAAAGAAATGTTAATAGAAGTCATAAGGAAGAAGTTGTACCCTGCAACAAATTCAAATGCAGGATCAACAAACCTACCAGCAGCAGAAATAAAGGGGGAATCCATTGGTAAGTAACAAACCAATTCACCGATAGTGATAGTAACCACGTAAATGATAAACCCATGAAGGAAAAACGTGACAAGTAGGTTCCCACAACCACCGTTGTGCAATCCGACCCCAATGGACACAAACAAAGCAGTTCCAATACTACCACCAATTGAGATCAGGTCAATATGACGTGATTTCAATCTTCGAGATGTTGAACCATGTAGCTTGGCGCCAATATTAAAAGTAGGAACTGTGTGCAAGGTATTAATAGGATGGACTTTAGATTCATCAACCTCAACAGATATAGTTTCAATATTTGCTTGCACTTTTTCACTTGAATTAGATTCCGCTCCTGTATTCTTGAAAAGCATCACGAATTAAAATGTATATTAGATTAGAACAAGCTATTGCTTTGGCTTTAATAATTGAAACACTTCTCATGAATTGTACGTATGATAAATTCAACACAGATCAAAGGGGTATTCTAAGGGTAATAACCATCGAGATATATATACTAGACACTAAAACATTGTTGGTAGCCAGTTAGAATCGTTTTTGGAGTCTAGCGAAACAATGATAGAGTTTAAACATGATTACCCTTAATGATAAGATGAATAACTTTTTAGCTGATAGCTCTTGTTGATCTATGACGACATTATGCATATTCATTGGAAATCCTTAATCAAATTTCCAAAACCGATGAAGCGACAAACTTTTCAAATTTTTTGTTTATTGTGGAATGTGAGAACAAAAGCTTTAACATCTCCCTCCATTGATAGATCTTCTCCTTATGTTTACTTTAGACAAAAACAAAACTTATCAGCCAATGACACGTTGAACTCTTTACTTGTGCTCCTGGAGAATCTCAGTTGTCCTCTGAGGCATGTATGCTAACGTTACTCTTGATGTACTATTTGTCTTTACACTACCAAACACATTACTCCATTACTCGGGACCACAGATTATATACATATTACTGACCAAATGGTTTTGTGATCTACAGATTGCCTGTATAGTTTATGTAGGGGTTAAAAACATCATCAGAGGTTTTTGTTCCAATTATGATGTGTATTTGTTGCACGTAATTGGTCCAACAAATTCAGCGATGAAAATACAATTTTCCCGGCCGAGTTCGGCGCGTTGCTAATTGAACAATAGGTTGATTTCTATAGGCAATAACCGACGCGTTTCAAAATTTAACTACAGACATAGATCAAGATATATATATATATATATCTTCAAATGCCTTAAACTGATAATAGCGATATAACTTGTCCTTTGTATCATGTCTAATGACAACGTATAAGTATCAATAGCACATAACAACGAACGAATCATTTAAGAACGTGATTTTACCAAAAATCCTCGTGTTGGAACTGTTGGAACTGTTGGAACATTCAAAGTTACAAGAGATCCATTTACAGTTATAGACAAACCATGTACTGTACTCTTTGAATAGGAGCATAAGATAACCATATAAACAAAATAATCTAATGACAGTTGATAACTGTCAACTTGCTTAAAACCAATGGGTGCCGATATTTTCGGAGGTAATTTAGTATATACACAATACATATAAACATATATTTACCTTCTGATTACTTGAAACTGTTTCAGTAAACCAACACCAACAGTCACTCGCAATATTCCTGTGAAACATACGAAACATTATTCACTAAAGTATAACCGGAAATATGAATTTAAACTTCAGAAATTATGTCTACATGTAACGATCATTCCCTCTTGAATGTGAGTATAAATTTGGTATCCTGTATATTAATTATTTGATTATTTCTTGGGTTTTTCATGTTAGAGGATGCTCTATCCAAAAAACTAGGACTTTTTCCTTGCGTGGCTTTTTTCCAAAAAACTTTTAATATATCCAATGACAATTAGTATATTATTTTTATTATTATAATTTTTATTAATTCAAAACTGTTTCTTGATAATATCCCGGCTTTTTTCTTTTTAATTTTAATTAACATAAGTTGAATCAATTTTAATTACAAATAATTCTGTTTATTCTGTTAATGATTGAGCTTATTGTTAAAACTGTGAGTATTGTTAGTGACAGAGGGTATTGCCGAAGATATTTTCAAGTGTCATCACCAGTTTTAGAACTATAGTTATAAGTATAGATAAAACTATAATTTTCAATTGGTATAACAGAAACTGGCACCACTATATATATATACAATCACAATTTTACTTAGAACAACTAAGCTTTCAGGTCTAAAAACTCTAAAACTCTAAAAGTCAATTTGTCTTACGTTATCGATGCCTCATCACTAGAAGCTAATGTTGAAACTAAGTTGAAATTCGTTTTTGAAATTTTTGTTCTTGTTAGAGAAGAATTAATAAAGACATTGATTCATGGGCTTCAAAAAATAGTATTAAGGATCTTTTAGGAAACACATAAACAAATATATATATACATAAATATATGTATACGTGATTAACAGCGAAACCCGATTAGATACAGACATTAAAAATAAGGTTTTCTGAGCACTGATGATCTTGACATTCAAACAAATTCAACGGACTCTCTGAAAGTGGCACGTGAGCAGAAATAACAATAAAAACAACAAAAACAATTACAAATACTAAAACATAAGCAATTTTCATTGGATGCGTTTATTGAAAAATTGTGCATCATGCATACGATTACAATGCACCTTTTAATTATTCAATTATTCAAATTTTGAAAATAAAATGCAAACACAAGAGTGCATTCACACACGGAGAAAATTTTATTGTTTCATACTTTACGGTAACAAGGTAACTCAGTCACATCACATACATCCTTATGTGCAAAGGTCCACATCCAAGGACATGTAATGCTAATCCAACACGCTACTGTGGATGTAAGTTTTGGTGTTTGCTAGTTTGTGTTTGCTAGTTAAAATTAGAATTAATTAACACGTAATTTCGTAGCACTCATCCCCTTGGAAATATTCATTTAAGATTAAGTTGCGTTCAACATATACATAGATAGATAGAAATTTATATAAGTATCTATATATACGTATGTATGTATAAATGTAAAATTAAACAACAGTTCTTCTTTCAATATGTGTTTAATTTTATCTGTTTAAATTTATAGAAGTATTTACATACGATCAAAATCAACTATCAACAATGTCAATTTCTGATAAGGGAGTTTGCAAATCTTGGATGGAAAAGGCACTCTCACAACCAAAGTACCTCCATAACATATACCGTTACCGGATTAGAAGAGTACCAATTGAATTCTTACTTATTTCATTGATCTTGGCGTATATCATTTATTTCACTTCAGTTACTAATTACACATTAACCGGCAGAAAGGACACGTTTAACAGCAATGATCAACTGTGGGTGCACAATAACTTACAAGTTCAAAGTAAGAACTACGGCGAAATCCTCCCACCTAGGGAAGAGATAATACAACAAATAAAAGATAACATGGAGAAATTGAATCCATTCTACCAGAATCTTATAGAGACACATGGGAATGGATTTTTCAATTTATCTTTGCAAGAAAGATGTCAGAGTTATTTTAGTACCTTGTACGAAAAATACCCAGAATGGCGAATCACAGAATATACAGAGTCTGAAACTGAAGAATCTTTGAAATCAAACATGAATTCCATAAATCAACTGAATATTTTCTTACAATGTTTCGGTGATAGGGATATTAGCAGAGAAACAGGCATCGGAAATGAGGTCGACATTGTTGAAGAACATATTAAACATAATGCCAAAGATCTAGATTCTAGGATATTCCATTATTTAAGCGGTAAATTACCAACATTTGTTAGGTGGTCAGGTGAAAAAATTATCGGTTCTCCTGATATGTCAAAATTTTCATCGAAAGATTTGTACAAAGATTTCACCATTGATCCTAATAATTTGGTGATACATAAGGAACTGTTGACACATCCTGATATTCCGCCAACTGTTTCTTTTGCCTCTTACTACAAATCTACAATCAATGGCCGGGGATTAGTGATAACTGCTACTAATGATATGATTGGAGATCTACTACCGCTTATCAGAAACCTGAGAGCTCTAGGAAATACTTTACCTATTCAATTCATTCATAGAGGTGATTTTTCTATCGAGTCACAGGCATTAATGATAAATGAGGCAACCCGTTCCGACATCAGATACAACAAAACTTTATACAAGCAAATGAAATATATGCATCATAAAGATTTTGATCCAAGTTTCCCCAAGATTGAACTATGGTTTGTTGATATATCCGATTGCATCCAGAAGGGGTACGAGGAAAAATTCCCTGGATACTACAACAAACTTTTAGCTTTATTGTTCTCATCATTTCAAGAAATAATGTTAATTGATTCTGATGTTGCAATGTTCAAAAACCCTTCAAAGTTTTTCCAATCGAGTCAATATAAGAATTCCGGCTCTATGTTCTTCAAGGATAGAGCTATCCCTTGGAAGATCTCAACATATCACAACGACTTTCTTAAAAAACTGTTTCCCAACCGATTTGATTCTATTATGTTTGGAATTAATAGTGTCACGTACAAGACACTTGGTTCAGAGTACATGACACAATCATACATTCATTTCATGGAATCAGGTGTTGTACTTTTAGACAGATCAATATTTTGGAAGGGTATTTTTGTCACTTTACAATTAGCTCAGTCCAAAACCATTCGTGATTTTGTTTGGGGTGATAAGGAATTGTTTTGGTTAGGACAAGCAATCAATGGTAATGAGAATTTTGAATTTAATGATTACTGGAGTGCATCTGCAGGTAAATTGACTTCAACTGAAGTGAGACCATTTTTAAAATCAAATGAGCTATGTTCCACACACCCAGCCCATATTTCATCAGACACAGATGAGCTGCTCTGGATGAATTCAGGATTGAAAATCTGTAGTAGATGGGACTATTACGAAACTGATTTTGAAAATGATAGAGTTCCGGGTTTTAACAACAGTGAGGCATTGAAACAATGGTATAATTCCACATTAAAAATCGAGCATGCCATAATTCCTCCTACAGCTAGGTACAAAGTTGAAGATTTGAATATACCTAAAGAACCTCCTGAGGGATTTGTAATCACCCCTATCTGTGGTGGTTACATGTGGTGTGCATATGATAGAATAGGGGGTAGTGAATTTCCCGATCACGTAGGAAAATTGATTCAGTTTTCTAAACAAGATACTAAATTGTTTGATTACATTGGTTCTGTGTATTATGGGATCGAATGAATATATAATCGGTATATATACATCTAAAAGGTAACTTTTTTTCATTTTTTTTAGGTAAATTGGTGTGAGGTGTGAGGTGTGAGGTGTGAGGTGGGTGGTGTGAGGTGGTGTGAGGTGGGGTGGGGGGGGGGGGGGGGGGGGGGGGGGGGGGGGGGGGGGGGGGGGGGGGGGGGGGGGGGGGAGGAGA